>PISX010008107.1:0-58232 GCA_004024625.1 Mellivora capensis | reverse complement strand
GTCCACATCCTCTCCAGCACACGTTGTTTCCTGTCTTGCTAATTTTGGCCATTCTAACTGGTGTGAGGTGGTATCTCAATGTGGTTTTCATTTGAATCTCCCTGATGGCTAGTGATGATGAACATTTTTTCATGTGTCTGATAGTCATTTGTATGTCTTCATGGAGAAGTGTCTGTTCATGTCTTCTGCTCATTTTTTTGACATGATTATCTGTTTTGTGTATGTTTAGTTTGAGAAGTTCTTTATAGATCCTGGATATCAGCCTTTTGTCTGTACTGTCATTTGCAAATATCTTCTCCAATTCCGTGGGTTGCCTCTTTGTTTTGTTGACTGTCTCCTTTGCTGTGCAGAAGCTTTTGATCTTGATGAAGTCCCCAAAGTTCATTTTTGCTTTTGTTTCCTTTGCCTTTGGAGACATATCTTGAAAGAAGTTGCTGTGACTGATATCGAAGAGGTTACTGCCTATGTTCTCCTCTAGGATTCTGATGGATTCCTGTCTCACATTGAGGTCCTTTATCCATTTTGAGTTTATCTTTGTGTACGGCGTAAGAGAATGGTCGAGTTTCATTCTTCTACATATAGCTGTCCACTTTCCCCAGCACCATTTACTGAAGAGACTGTCTTTTTTCCATTGTATATATTTTCCTGCTTTGTTGAAGATTATTTGAGCATAGAGTTGAGGGTCCCTATCTGGGCTCTCTAATCTATTTCATTGGTCTATGTGTCTGTTTTTATGCCAGTACCATGCTGTCTTGATGATCACAGCTTTGTAGTAAAGCTTGAAATCAGGTAACATGATGCTCCCAGTTTTGTTTTTCTTTTTCAACATTTCCATAGCAATTCGGGGTCTCTTCTGATTCCATACAAATTTTAGGATTATTTGCTCCAGCTCTTTGAAAAATACTGGTGAATCCAGGACTTTTTATTCTGTTTAGAAGGGTTGACCATACTTCCCCACTGTCCTGAGTGTCTGTGTTCTGGGTGGATATTCAATTCTTCCTCACCAAGCCTCTCATACAGATGTTTGGTTAGAGCTTCCTAATTCCTATGTACCTGCCTGACCCTGGAGTCTATGGAAGGGCTGGTGCAATTGTTCATGTTCTTCCCCATCAAACCTCAGGACCCTGCTAAACCATATGGAACAGTAAGGGCAGGTAGTATAGCCTGCTCCTCAGCTGTGATTCTGGGGGGGCTTCAGAAGGTTGGCCTGCATGTTGGGTGGACTCCTTTATCCTGGGCTCCACCTGGGTCCTATTCAGCTTCCCAATGACACTCTGAACTGGCCTCACAGGAAAGAGGAGTTGTTGTTGGCTCCTCTTCTTGGTGAGCACCTTCCTGGTGAGCACACCCCTGATGCTTGGGTAGGTTTGGAGAGCATGCCTAAAGCTCCTCATAGATATGCAAATTGTTTTCTATTGATGTACTATTTTTTGAATAGCAATTCAATTGTCATAAAAGGCTTTGAAATGCCGTTCATCTTGGGGTTTTTTGGAGGTCCTAGGGGGAAAAACTCAGCCACCTAGGGCAGGGCATGGATAGAGAGATGTTCACAACACCTAATCCCACCTACCCCACCCTGCTAGGGCCAAAGCCACTGGGAATCATGGGCCAGGGGTGAGACTCTGAGGGTCCTGTGCAAAGGTGACCTTCTGAGGAAATGGAGGGACACTTCTGACTTATGCCAGAAAAATTTCAGGGTAGAAAGCTGTGCGAAATGAGGAAGAGCTATGCTGGGAACCCAGGTTTGAGGTATGTCTGAGAGAGATGTGGACTTTCTGTGGATTGAGTAGGCAAAGCTGGAAACCAGATGTGCAAGGCTGGAGATGCACTTGCCCACCAGGACCACCAGGGGGCCTGCAGTTTCAAGTATGATTAGGGGGAATGCTGGAGAGCTGCAGGTAACCTGCAGATGGAGTTTAGACATCTCTCACCCTTGTTTTTAAGCTGTCCTCCTTGTTTTATGTCTCAATTTCTATATTATCCTTTTGTCCCAATTTTTAAAAGATTTTTATTATTTTTTCTTGTGTTAATATGCTGTTCTGTGTCAGACTCAGCCTGTTGATGGTGATGTTACCGGTAAGCAGTGTTTGAGGCACTCCCTTGGCTCCATATTACTTGTGACAACCCCTACAGGCATTTCCTTGATTGCAGTCAAAGTTGAGGCTGGACCTGCTCTTGTGGTTCTTAGGACTGCAAGATACACCTCAGCAGCAACCATCAGGGAACTTTGAAAAAGCAAAGTTTATTACTCACAAGTCCTGGAGGGTGTGCTGCATGTCTGGAGCCTAAAAGCAAGGTTGAAAGTAGACAGAGAGAGGGATTGTGGACCTGGGTGTCTGCCTTTATTCGGGTCAAGAGGGGGGTGTATTGAGGTTACACAGGTTCACTCTTGAATTAGTGTAAATTAGGTGAATTTAAAACCTAAAAGCAAGAGTAAAAGCAAGGAAGGGGAAAGCAAGTTCTTAGTCAAATGGTCAGTTATCTAGATCAACCATAGCTTTCTCAAAGGGGAACTTGATGGCTACAGGGCCACCTGGCCCTTTATCTAGTTATGTAGCTGAGAGTGTATTTATTTGAGGTAGATGTCTTTGAAGCAGGTACTTCAACAATCAAATGCTTAATGTCTGGCACTTACATAACAATCAAAACTCATTGTCAGACACACTACAAATACACATAAATGGAAAATCCACTATCTTAACCATTTTTAATGGTAGTTTGACAGTATTAAATACATTCACGTTGTTGTGCAGGTATCATCACTGTCCACCCCCATACCTCTTTTTATCTTGTAAAATAAACTCTGTACCCATTAAATACTCCCAAATCTCTTCCTTCCTTAATCTCTGACAACCACCATTCTACTTTGGGCCTCTATGAATTTGACTACTCTTGGTACAACATATAAGTGGAATAATATGATATCTGTCTTTTAGCGATTGGCTTATTTCACTTAGTATGTTTTCCTCAACCTTCATGTTGTAGCATATTGCAGAATTTCCTTCCTTTTAATGCTGAATAATATTCAATTTTAAATTTGCAACCTTATTATATCTTTATATAGCCTTGCAAGCTCATTAAATCTTTTCTGGAACAAGACAAACTTATTAAAAAAAAAAAGAACTTATTAAAAAAAAAACTTAGCTTCCAAATTCATGATAAGGAGCAGTTTTTTAATTTTTATTTATTTATTTTTTTTAGGAGCAGTTTTTAAATCTCAACAGTTTCATTTTTTTCCTGTGTGCTTTTGAGAACAGTATTTTGGTTGGCAGGATTATTACTATATATCCAAAAGAATAATAAAAATAAAATCACAAGAACCGATCTTTAAAAAAAATAGAGAAGTGGCATAGCATTATTTAACCAGGGGAACCACTGTGAGCCTTTTGTGTAGGGGAAAGCTCTGGTGTTAGCCTTGCTCCACTGAACAAAGTGTCCCAGTTTGCTCTTAAGGGGGATCAGAATGTGAGTCCAAGGGATGAGAATGCAGAGGCACAAGGGTGCTGGACCTGGGGATGGCCAGGTCGGGTGGGGTTCTGGAGGCCAGCGTGCCTCCACTCCATATTTCCTGTGCCTTTGGAGATGCACTGCCTACAGATGCTGAGGAAACAATTGCATTCCCACATCCCTCCTCTTCTTCTCTGTGTAAGAGGCAAATGAAAGAAGGTGAACTCAGAAAAAGGGGATAAAGACCTCACCACAGAAGAAGGAAGATTTTCAAAGGAAATGCAAGTACAAGAGGTAAGGACAGCAGCTGGCTAGGTTTGGCCTCTGGTTTCTATTCCTTCTTTGTGGGCTGTGGTGGATGAGCTCCAGAGCTCTGTCTCTCATCAAAGGAAAGACAGATTACCCCTCACCTCAACCACATGAGTTTGCCTTTGGCATTTAAGTGGATATATATATGTGAATAGCATTTTCCCAAAATCATTTTTTCACCATTGGGCAGACCCTCAAGCTTAGAGGGTCAGGATTCCCTTGTTTTTCAGACCCTCATAGGTCCCCAAGAAAATGTCTGTTGGTCCAGTAAGGGATGTCCAGAGGAGACATTTGTGGGTTAGGGCAGTTTGCTCTAGCACCCCAGCTCTGGGTGGGGCCCCATGTGACACCCCAATCCCCTGCCATCCCAGGATGAGGTACAATGCTTCTCCATGTATGGCAGCTATTTATATAGATTTGTGTCTCAAGGCCTGCCCTAGAGATTTCAGTTAGATTTATCTGGGGAGGGGTCATTTTGTTGGACAATTTATATTCCCCTCTGAGTTTACTTCTGATTTCTTGAGAAAAAATCCCACTCTTCTCTCAGGATAATGACTTTCTGACCCGTGCTTTTGTGGCAGTGGCCATATATACCCTCTGATTTGTTCTCAGATTGGTTACACCCAGGGAAGTTTCCCTCTTTCTGGAAGTAGGGAGCGTGTCCTATTCATGTCTGCCCCTCCACCCACCTGGCATAGTAAATGCTTATTAAATATTTGAATGGAAGAGGTGTGTGTATATGTATTTCTGAGCCAGTTATTTTGGGGAGTGTATAGAAAGACCATTTCCAGGCAAGGAGCAAGTATTTTCCAGGGGATCTTTGTATTGCCGGGAGCAGGCTACAGTGGTGATGGTACTTGGGCAGCAAGAGAGGCCCACTTGTCTCCAGGATGTCTTGGGAGGGCCAAGTTGCCACATGGGTCCTGACAAGGACAGGAGGGAGCTTCTTCAGGATTCCAGAAAGAAGAGCTGTTGTTATGATACTGAGGGCTAAGGCAGCATCACAAAGCAATGTCTTTGAGTTTCATGGAGTTGAATCATTGTTTTTAAAAGATGGTTTCTATAAGCATATTTTTATAATATAATAATTCATATCTCCTCTAGGTGTTCCTGTGAATTAAAAATAATGAGAACCAAGAGCACTAAAGACTTGAGTAGTTTCAAAATGATTTCTTTTTCAACCTATTGGTAAAATATAAAGTCTAAATACATTATCTGTTTGAAGCTCTTAGAAATCAAACTTGTTATGCCCAACTCCTATCTTTCTGAGACATGTGTTTCATTTGGACCACCAGTCATTCACTTGCAATAGAGGAAGTGTGTTCAGAAAAGCAATAAAAACCCAACACATGCATTTCCACAGGCTCTTCTCTTCTAGAAGTATAGTGGCTCCCTTGTCTGAGCTGGTCACTTCTCAGGAGAGAAGGGAGTCCAAGAGGGCACTGGGCTGCCTGAGCTCACACAGGCACCAGGGATATGCAGATGGCAGGAGGCTCCAGTCCTCCTTCCCTTTTCCATCCCTGACTCTGAGTGAGGCATTCAGCATCTTCATACAGTGGCAAACACCTTCTTGGTGTTCTTGGTACAGTTTAGGAAACTCAGACTTGGGAGGTAAATTTGAAATGGGATTTTGAGTGGGAAGGAGGACTGTGTAGTACTCAGTGACCTGGGATGGCACTTCTTGGTGGTGCTGGCCTTTCCATACTGTGGTTTCTGTTGTGTCTGCAGTGGACACACTCAAGACACACACTCCGTCCCTGATCCCAGCCTCTGACATCTGATTTCTATAGACTTCTGACTGTGAGTAGAGGGAGTCTTTGGAGGAGCCATTCTCCACAATACACACTAGGAAAACATACAGGAATTTTCCTATTGAGAATGCCACTTCAAGCGAACCTGTAGGAATATACCTCCTATGAATATTCAAGACCTACACTGAAGGCAAACTCCAAGAGACTTTAGGAAGCTTTAGAAACTTCAGAACTTTAGCAGTTAGTGGCTTTCAGGAGAAAACTGAGATGAATGTTAGGATGTCAGTCATGTTGACACAAATAAAAAAATGAGAGCAATACTGGGAAAAGTCTCAACATAATCATTTTACAACCTGATAAAATGTTTTTCCAGATAAAAATGTGAAAAAAATCCAAGTGCAAGTCAGGACATCTGGAAAAACATGAAAAATAAGAAAGAATAAGGAGAAATTTGTCTTGTAAACTACCATAGTTTCAGTAATCTGGTACTAAAGCAGGAATAACAGAAAACAACAGATTAAAGTTAAACTCCCAAATTATGTGTGAAAATTAACTTGATGGACCTAACATTTCAGGTGATTGGATAAAGTTTGGATCATTCATATTATGAAACCAGACATACTTTTGAAGAGGAATAAAAAGTTTAATTTAATCTTACACCAAAATAAAGTCTATATTTAAGTGTAAAGAATAATAGCATGAGAGGTGCCTGGGTGGCTCAGATGGTTAGGCATCTGCCTTCAGCTTGGATCATGATCTCATGATCACGATCCTAGGAACAAGCCCCACATTGAGCTTCACCTTGGGCTCCCAGCTAGGGGGGAATCTGCTTCTCCTTCTGCTTCTTTCCCTGCCCCCTCTTATGCATTCTGTCCCTCAAATGAATGAATAAAATTTTTAAGAAAAGAATAATAGTATAAAGTACTTGAAAAAATATCTATGAAGAAATATATATGCAATTTTGGGCTGGGATATCTACAACTATGGCAGTAACATACGATTGACCTCATGAAACTGGGTATCTCAAGGGCTCCATGTCTGGGCCTGGAGCCAGGGCAGGCACTGATGGACTGTAGAGCCTCCAAGTAGCAGAGCTTCACTGCTGTAGTTTAGGATGACTGTGATTCATGAGAACTTCACTGCTTTGCTGGTCTCCTGGGGTGACCTCCCAAATGAACCAGGTAACCCCAATCTTAGCCACTGTTTTGGTCAGCTTGGGCTGCTATAACAGAATGCCACAGATTGGGTAGCCCAAACAACAGACATTTATTTCTCACAATTCTGAAGGCTGAAACTCTTAGGTCATGGCCCTATTCAGGCTGCCAGCTGCTCCAACCCCCAGGAAGAGTTGTTTTTCCTTCTGGTCTTTCACTCAAGGAGGAAGGGCTTGGACTGTATTTACACCCACCACGCCATCTAGGTGAAATAAGGCATGAGGTAGAGCCAAGAACTGGGATGAGAGGGAGGTGGTCCCCAACACCATGGGACAGACAGCTACGCTGGGGCAGCCACATTTCCTTTGCCCTATCCACTTATTTTGAGCTTAGAGCAGGCAGTCTGCAGGTTTCTGCAGAACTTGGCCATGCTGAGTAAGCAGAGAGTACCTTTAAGGGCTCTTTCAATCCTGCATCCCTTCTGGAGACAACTTTAGGTGATGCAGGCAGGCTAAGCATCAGTGGTTTGGTGATCTGGTAGTCTCCTCTCTCCAGTTGCCCATCTGAAGTCCACTGCTCTCTCAGTCAGAGCAGTGACTCTGCTGAGAGTTTGTACTGGGTGTTGATGGGAGATGTTCTCAAAATAGGATTCATGCTTTGTTTGTGGCAGAAGTTATTCTCCTCTTAGGAAGATGTCATGCTAGGTGTCAATATCACTTTCCACCAAGCATGACCCAGGTGTATAAATCTGTGGAGGTACATGAGCTTAGGTAGAGAACAAGCCCCAGTGATACAGTGCTCACTAGACAGGTGCCCCTGATGCTCCACCCATACTTAGGCCATCCCAGGAGTCATGGGTTGAGAGGTGGGGCCCTCATTACCTTGGAGGCACACTGGGAGGCCTTGTGCCCATTGTGCCATTGTGGCCATTGGTGGCCATTGACAGGATATGGGCAGGAATCTGCCCTAAGGGTCAGCAAATGTCACTGTCATGAGGGGTCAGATCAATCCAAGTAAGTGTGGGCGGTGCTATACGCATTAGAAAACAGGGGCATATCCCCCTCCTGGCCATAGTTATGCTGCTCAACCAACAGGGATTGTGCAACTACCTTTGGAGGGCCACCATAAATAGGAGAATGCATGCATATATACACATACATGCACACACATACATACACTTGCATGCATCCACATATAGACACATATTTATACATATATACATATACATTTTATACATGTAGATACATATATACACATCCACACTTTTATACATACATGTATATATTTAGACATACACCTGCATACACACGTATATGTGCACACACATCCACACATATAAACATATTTATACACATATACATTATATCCATTACTCACATATATATACATGTGTGCAGTATATACATACACATTTACACGTGTATAAGAAACACATACACACATTTACATGTATACACATTCACATATACATACACATGCATACTTATTTATACATGTCATACATGAGCACAGTTGTTTCTTTTTTTTTTAAGATTTTATTTATTTATTTGACAGATGGAGATCACAAGTAGGCAGAGAGGCAGGCGGGGTGGGGAGAGTAGACTCTACAGTCACTGGAGAGCCCAATGTGGGACTTGATCCCAAGACCTGGGATCATGACCTCAGCCGAAAGCAGAGGCTTAACCCACTGAGCCACCCAGGCGCCCCCCAGCACAGTTGTTTCTATTAGCCTGGGCAATTGTGGGTTTAGAAGACGGTGGACCAGGAATGGTCTGCTTGTCTGAGGGGTGGTTGAGAGCAGACCTCAGTGCCCTGCAACCTGTAATCAAACCTGGGCCTGCTGCTTACACCAGGTCTCAGTCTCCTTCCCTTTATTTAAGGTGGGTGTACCAATAATCCCTGTCTGGTGGTTACATGAGTATTATGAGACAGAAATAAATGCTCAGCATGGGCTTGGCTGGTTGCAAGTTATGAATATGATCTTGTCCTGAGGGGGTCCTCTCTTTCTTGGGGGGAACCTCATAGGCTACAGGTGGAATGTTTGGACTCTGGAGTACTAGCAAGAGCCCAGACTCATTTCAGGAGGTTGAAGGGAGGTAGTTGTCGCAGCTCTGAGAAGAGAAACTATGCCCAGCACAGTGATCACTTTTTGGGCAGTATGGAGATACTATGAGAAACATCTGGAAATAACCAAGCTACTTTAAGTGGTCTAATTTCTGTCACTCAGGTTGGGAGAGGGTTGTAGTGTGAACACACTACTTGGATGAAAGAAGCATGGCACCCTCTAGGTCAGGCTCCTGAAGTAATGCCAGTGCTTTCTTGTCTCTCTGACTCTGATATCTCCTAAGACATTCTCCTTCCCAGGTGAGCTGGTGGCCATGGTGGGCTTTCCCTGGCTCACTCACATGGCAGCTTCCTGGTGATACTTCCTCACAAGAGGTGAACGCTCCACATTATGAGAATGAACAGTACCAATGATGATAGTGGGTATTCTGGTAATGAAGCAGCTGTGGCTGCAAGCCTCTCAAACCAGCACTTTTTGGTGATTTTATGATGTTACTATACTTTCATATGCATCTTAACTTAGGTGATAAGACAATTGCCTTTGGATCTGATTTTTGAAAGTGGAATCCCATTTAAAATTTTCATTTCTATGTCTTAAAATTTGACTCTATTTTGAAGACTAACCTTCAATTCTCTGTGTGAAGCTTCACCTAGCAGTTCTTGTGGGAAGTCCTCTGGCATCCCTCTGTCTGCTTTCTTACACTTTTACTTTGTGTTATGCTTGTTTATGATGGAGACTTACCTGCTTGATTAGGGGATGGGCCAGCCAACTCACTTCATTATCCCCCTTCCCAGAACAGTGCCTGGGTTAATACTCACAAAAGAACAACTATAGGCTATTATGAAATACAGAATTCCAAAATTTAAAATTTCTTAGCTTGGAATTTTGTCTATGCTTGTGAGCTTCCTTAATTTGAGGCATATACATATGTGAAAAATGGAGAAATAGTATTGTAACATTTCATAGTATTATTTGCTTTGCATCTATTCATAGTTTTAGAGTATATGATAGGGTGGAATTATTTTGGGGGTTTATGGATTTATTTTCATGTTCTCCAATCAACTCTTACTGATTGCTATCTTTAACTGGCAGATTAACATTTGGTCAATTAGCCCCAAGGCCAACAATGCTGGTAGTTAGACTGAAGTTGGGCACTGTATGATTCCAAGTTTAGAAAGGTCATGCACAGCCTATCAGCAAAGGCCTAATTATTTTTCTATGTGTATGTACTGTAATTAGAACACAGCTGTGACAGTTGGTAGTTTACAAGTGTCTAATGAGCTATTTCCTTCCCCACTCACATTAGTTGGGGAGTTAATTGGGTCCATCTGGTGTATAATCCACGGTATCCCTGATATCTGGGATTTTATAAGCCTATGGCAGACTTGGACTCCGGATTCACAAGGGGAGCTTTGGTGCCTGAGCTCAAAGAAGAAATGTAATGAAGTTCAGGAAGGGTGATGCTGAGCTGGGCAGGAGACTGCTTTGTAGGATTCTGCTGCAGGAGCTGAATCTTAGGGCTCAGAGGGAGCAGCAGAGTGTGAATGGTCCAGGCCGTTCATCATCCGGCCAGCATCTGAGATCCTGTTCCTGAGAGCAGTCCCAGTGCAGTTGGGCCACTGGGCAGTGAAATGCATCAGATAAGAGGTCTTTCTCCATCTCCATCAGGCAAGAGGGGTTAGGCAGCTACAGAAGTCTGGCTTTTATTCTCAGAATGCATTCTGGAACATTCTGCAGAATGGTGTGCCAGAGAATACACAGCTTTGGGAAAGGTAGCTTGGGTCACACCAGGGGATGTGTGGACCAGAGCTGACAGAAACCACACAATCCTCACATGAGCAGGCCCTGCCTGCCCTCTGCTGGCAAGTGCCCCAAAAGCCCCAGCTTGTGTGTGTCCACCCTTCAGAGGCTACTCTGGAGCTTGGCCTCCTCCCTCCCAGGAAGGTCCTGGAAGATATTTGGTTCTGTGATCAGGTTTATCCGAATTAAAAATAAGATAGGATCCAGGCAAAGCCTCAAGGCCCAGGGGTGGGGTGGGGTGGGGAGATGGACAAACGTCTTTGCAGATTTTTCAACCACTCTTGTTGCTTGCCTAGAGAGTTTAACATACTGGAAAGTGGTCCTGCTGGGAGACGGCGAGCTAGGTTGTCTAAGCCATTCTCCCTTTCCTCGGGATGTCAGCGCACCGCTACGACTTTCTCTGTGTGTAAGACCTGCCAGATCACCTCACATCTCTTCTGGGGAGACTCCACAAGAATCCACAGACCCCACACTGTCCTGCCTCAGTGTGTGCCTCCTGCAGGCCCGCTACGTCCACAGCGGGCTCCCTCCTGCCTCGACCCCTCCGGTAGAGGCCCTGGCCGGCTGTGCTACCTCCACGCCAGGTCCGAGGTCCGCTCCGCTGTGGGCATGAGCCTGGCAGAGCCCAGGACACCGCGCCACGGGCAGAGCTGAGCCGGGCTCGGAGTCTCTGTGCCAGGTTCTGCAGGATTGACACCAAGGAGGACCTGTCGGGAGTTGGGGGTGGGGGGTGGGGGGTGGATAGGACCGGGGCTAGGGGCAGGATGGGAGAGAGATGGAACTGGGTGGGGCTGGATAAGGCCGGGTTCGGGGCCAGCATCAGTTGCGTTGTATCTCCAGCGCTGCTCCTCCCCTGCACCTCCCAAGGTTTTTATCTGCATGGAACACATTTGTGTGATGGGTGTGAATTTCAGACCTTAGTTTAGAAATAACCTCATTGCTTTATTTTTTAGCCTTACCCATTTTTAACTACTCAGTTTTCTGCAAGCTACTTACTCTCTTAACTTCTTACCTAGGAGATGGGTATAAAAATGCCAGTTTATATAAGTTACAAGGTTTAAATTAGTTTTTAAAAATTGTTTTCCTTGTGTTACAATATATAACATAAAAGTTGCCATTTTAATCTTTAAGTATACAATTACTTGTATACTTAAGTGGTACTAATTACATGTGTGCAACCATCACCACTATCTAATCCTAAAACATTTTTATCTCTCTCCACAGGAGCTCTGTATCCAGTAAGGAGTAACTCTCCCTCCTCACTCCCTGGCTCCCAGTACCTCTAATCTACCTTCTATCTCTAATGAATTTATCTATTCCAGATATTCCATATAAGTGAAACCAAGCAATATTTTTCCATTTGTGTCTGGATTATTTACTTAGTAACAATATATATTTTTTAAAGTTCATCTATGTTGTAGCACGTATTAGAACTTCCTTTTTATGGGCAATTAACATTCTATTGTATGAATATGTCAAATTTTGTTTATCCATTCATTTACTGGTAGACACCTGGGTTCTTTCCACATTTTGGCTATTGTGAATAATGCTGCAATGAACATTGTCATACAATTATCTGTTTGCATCCCTGTATTCAATTATCTTGGATATCTTCCCAGCAGAATTGCTGGGTTAAATGGTAACTTTATATTTGACTTTTTGAATATCCGCCAAAATACTTTTCACAAATATTTCCACACTTTATATTACCATTTGTAATATATTTGGGCTCCAGTTTCTCCATTACTTGCCACATTGATTATTTTCTGTTCATTTGATTTTAGCCATCCTTTTGGGTGTGAAGTGATATCTCATCGTGGTTTTGATTTGCCTTTCTCTAACGATGTTGAGAGTCTTTTCCTGTGCTTCCATCTTCTTTGGAGAAATGTCCATTCAAGTCCTTTGCCCATTTAAAAATTGGGTTGTCTTTTATTAAGTTGTAGGAATTCTTTATATATTCAGTGTATTAAATCAGATATATATGAGTTACAAACAATTTATCCCATTCAATAGGTTGTCTTTTCAATTTCTTGATAGTGTTCTTTGATGCACAGAGAATAATTTTTTTAAGTTTATTTTTTCCAGTTTTACTGAGATACAACTGACACAGAATTTAATTTTGATGAAGTCTAATTATCTGTTTTTTTTTCTTTTTCTTTTCATGCTTTCAGTGTCATATCTAAGAATCCATTGCCAAATCTAATGTCATGTAGATTTACCTCCATATTTTTTTCTAGGAATTTTATGGTTTTATCTAAATATATGCTCAATTTTGAGTTATTTCATAAGATATAAGGGGTCCAACTTTATTCTTTTGCATGTGAGAATCTAGTTGTCTTAGCCCCATTTATTGAAAAGACTGTTCATTCTCTATTGAATAGTCTTGACACTGTTGTGAAAAATCAATTGGCCATAAATTATGGGTTTATTTCTGGATTCTTAATTTTATCCCATTAAGTTTATATGTCTATCCTTATGCCAGTACCACACTGTTTAGAGTACTGTAGCTTTGTAGTAAGTTTTGAAATCAGGAAATCTGAGTGCTGAAACCTTGTTCTTTTTCAAGATGTTTTGGGTTTTTTGGAGCTCCTTGAGATTGCATATGAGTTTGAGGACTAGCTTTTCCATTTCTGCAGTAATGGCCATGGGAACTTTGATAGAGATTGTATTGAATCTGTAGGTTGTTTTAGGTGGTATTTCTTTTAAAGATTTTATTTATTTGACAGAGAGAGACACAGTGAGAGAGGGGACACAAACAAGGCAGTGGGAGAGGGAGAAGTAGGCTTCCCACCAAGCATGAAACCTGATGTGGGGCTCAACCCCAGGACCTTGGAATCATGACCTGAGACAAAGGCTCAGATGCTTAATGACTGAGCCACCCAGGCACCCATGCTTTAGGGAGAATTGACATTTTAGTATTGTTAAGTATTTCTAGCCGTGAACATGCCATGTCTTTCCATTTTTTAAAGTCTTTTTAATTTCTTTCAGCCATGTTTTGAAATTTCCAATATACAAATCTTTCACCTCCTTGGTTAAATTTATTTATTAATTAATGAATCATTTAATTTAATTAACCATTAAATTGATTATTAAATTTATTATTAGATAAATTTATTTTATTCTTTTGGTTACTATTGTGAATGGAGTCATGTTAATTTGTTTTTCAGATTGTTCATTGCTGGTATGGAGAAATACAACACACTTTTGTGTTGCTATTTCACCTGCAACTTGCTAAATTCATTTGTTAGCTTTAGTAGTTTTCTTATGAAACAATTTTTTGGGGGGATTTTCTATATGTAGGATCATAGGATCATATCATCTGCAAATGGAGATAGTTTTACTTCCTACTTTCCAATTTGAATGTTTTTAATTCTTGCCTAATTGCTCCGGCTAGAACTTCCAGTACAATGTTGAACAGCAGTGGTGAAACAGCGTTCTTCTTTTTTAAATTTCTTTACAGCGTAACAGAATTCATTGTTTTTGCACCACACCCAGTGCTCCATGCAATGCTTGCCCTCCATAATACCCACCACCTGGCTCCCCCAACCTCCCATCCCCCGCCCCTTCAAAACCCTCAGGTTGTTTTTCAGAGTCCATAGTCTCTCATGGTTTGTTCCTGATCTTAGCAGGGAAGCTTTCAGTCTTCTACCCTTGAATTTGATGTTAGCTGTGTGTTTTTCACGAATTCTCTTTATCATATTAGAGAAGTTCCCTTCTATTCCTAGTTTTCTGAGTGTTCTTCCTTCTCCCAGAGAACTTGTGCTTAAGATGGAAGATGACAAGAAGACATAACCACTGGAGAACAGTGGCTGAGACCATGTTGTTCCCTAGAGACTGTTAAAGCTAAAAGGAGATGTATTTGGAAAGATTTGAGGATGATACGATGAGCAGATGTTGATACCAGGTTGGAGAGTATGAGATTCTTCTTCTGTACCAATGTTTCTCACAGTGTGGTACAATTTCAAAATCCCTTGGGTGTTGTAAAAATATAGCTCCCTGAGCTATACACTTTTCTGAATCAGGATCTATAGGATAGGGTCATGGGAAATTATCTTGAAGCAGAGTCCCCAGAAATTTGTAGGCTTACAGTTGGAAGCACTGCCATGGAGGAAGAGAATGGAATGAGAATGGCAGGAGGAGGATGTGTTGGCAGACTTGGGAATGGGAATATAACACCCTTGGAATTTTCCTGATAATTCTAGGACCCCAAAGTTTAAAAAGAGGGTGATAAGAGAGAAACTTCAGCAAGTAGATTTTAGGAGCACACTAATCATTTCTAGGCATGCTGATTTGAAGTGTGAGCATGGCCAGACCATATAGTTGTCTATACTGGGTTGGGAGACATAGCTGTGGCAGCATCCCATCTATTGTGCTTAGGTGCATGGGAGATGCTAAAACATGCTAGCTTCTCTCACCCCATGGAATGGATGGCTTTCCCTGGCTTTAATCATGTGAGTTGTTAAAGCTGATCTTGTCCCTCCATCTTAAGCTTGGTGTTGGTTGGTGCAATGCTAGGTATTGTTCTCATGGTATAGTTGAGGGGTAGATATATAAACAAGTATGCAAAGTGTGCAATAAGTGACACAACAGAGGGGAGTGCAAAGTACAGCAAGGGCAGGGGCGGGGTGAGCTCCAACTCTCTTGGAGGAAAATGGATCTACACAAAGGAATGAAGAGTGCCAAGAATGTAAATGGTTTTAGTCAATATGTATATTTCTTCTTATTGTCTTTAGAAGATAATTTAAAAAAATAGTAAAATGCAGTACATGTTTTATAACACATGTAAAAGTATGACAGCAATAGCACAAAGGTTGGGAAGAAAGAAATGGGAGCATATTATTTTAAGTCTACCTTTGTGTATTATAGATGTATATAGTTATGAATATGAATATTAGTATTATATGTTAGAGAGGAACAAGTATAATACAATTTTAAGTTAGATTGTAAAAAGCTAAAGATGTATATTGTAAATCCTAAGGCAACAACTAAACTAACAAGGAATTATAGCAAATAAGCCAGTTACAAAAGGAGTAATATGGATCGTACAGAATACTCAGTTACTGCAAAATAAGGCAGAAAAAGAGAAAAAGGGAACAAGGAATAGATGAATAAATAGAAAATGAGTAGCAAGATGGTAGATTTAAACCTAAATATGCAATAATCACATTATATGAGAATGGACTGAATACCTTATGTATAAAGGAACCCACTTTATTTATTTATTTATTTTAAGATTTTATTTATTTATTTGACAGACAGAGATCACAAGTAGGCAGAGAGGCAGGGAGAGGAGGGGGGAAACAGGCTCCCTGCTGAGTAGAGAGCCTGACTCGGGGCTTGATCCCAGGACTCTAGGATCATGACTTGAGCTGAAGGCAAAGGCTCCAACCCACTGAGCCACCCAGGTGCTCCCCCTCATTTTATTTTTAAAAAATATTTAATTAATTAATTTATTTGAGAGAGAGATAGAGGAGAACAGAAGGAGAGGGAGAGGGAGAAGCAGACTCCCCACTGAGCAAGGAGCCCAGCACAGGGCTTCATCCCAGGACCCTGAGATCATGACCTGAGCCGAAGCTTAACTGACTGAGTCACTCAGGCACCCTTAAAGGAACCCACTTTAAATAGAAAAGCACAGATAGGTTAAAAGTAGAAAGATGGAAAAAAAAAATACAATACTAAAATGGATACAAGAAAAGTAGAGTGGCTATAATAATATTAGAACAAGTGGATTATAGAGGAAAGAGTATTACTAGGAATAAAGATGGCAATGTCATAAAGGGGTAATCTATCAAAAGGGCATAATACTTTTTTAAAAAAAATAGTAATTTTTTAAAGATTTTATTAGATTTTAAAGATTTTATTATTTGTTTGAGAGAGGGAGAGAGAGAGAGAGTGAGAGAAAATGAGTGGGCAGACGGAGAGGCAGAAACAGGTTCCCTGCTGAGCAGGGAGCCAGATGAGGGCCTAATCCCAGGACACTGGGATCATGACCTGAGTCGAAGGCAGAGGGTTAAATGACCAAGGCACCCAGGTGCCCCAAAAGGGCATAATTCTTAAAGTTCATGGATTGAAGAAGAGCTGCAACATTTATGAAGCAAAAAGTTATAGATCACAAGAAGAAATAGATAAACCCAAAATCATAGTTGGAGATTCCAGGACCTTTTCTCACTAATTGATGGAACCCCTGAAGCCTGGAATTATTCAAATGTATGTCACACACAGGGGAGAGAATTGTGGTGTATAGAGAAATTTAGCACAGTCCATCATTCTCTGTGATGTCTCTATTCCATGTGTCTGCTCTAGGCCACCAGGATGAGTATCTCCTCTATCCAGCCAGTTTTCTAAGAAGAGCTTAGGAAATAGACTAAATTATGTTGCCAGCAGGGTCTATCTAGGAACATGAGATAGGGACTAAATCTGCCATGTACACTTGAATATCTTGTTGATTTCAAATTAGAGGTAGGTCAGAAAAGTTTGTTAAAAATAGACTTCCTTTTTCTTATATGGGATATCACTGCTGAGCATATGGTATGCATGCACACACAGTATCAAAAATATTAACAAAAAGTGTAAAATGGTCTTCCAGAGAGCTGTCTAACCCATCAAAATAATAATGATCTTATGTTTCATACGGTAATATATTAAGGCACTTACAGTTAATCTGTATTCTAATTAACAATGCTGATTTTTTTTTTTTTTTTAATCCTTGGACTCACATTCATTGGTCTATCTGGGAAAAGATGACTATGAAAGAAAAAAATCTAGCTTTTTTCTCAGGGCCCATACTCCTTTCATTAACGTGGAGTCTTATATCATCTCCCTTGAAAACACATAAGTCCCTCTGGTTTGTTTTGGGAGGAGTATGCTTTTGTTTTTTAGGCAATAGAAATGATTTATCTCTTCAAAAACCAGACCTGTCATAAGCCTATCCAATGTTAATGATTAATTTTCTGAATTTTCCAGCCAGTTGGAGTGAATGTTAGTCTGATTTCCTCTCACAGGTTTTTTTCTGATTAAAAAATCTTTCCAAAACCTTTTTTTTTTTTTTTTGGCTTATTTGGTTGAGCTTTTAACACTTTTTATACTGCAGTGATTTTTCCAAATGGGAGTCTTTCCCATTCCAACCATCTGCTTTGAAAAAAAGGGATTGCATCTTTTATGTCCAAAGTGTTACTTAGCCCAAGGACCAGCACTTTTATCTTGCTACATTTGTGTTAACCCTGGAAAAAATGGGCACCACTCTTTTTTATTGTAATTTTTTGCGGGCATATACTGAACAATCACCAGCTTCTGCAGCAAGCTGGCTAAGGACAACCATGCATACTTGGCTTTGTTACTAATATGTCTACTTCATATGCCTCACTGGGCCCAGTCACCACCTGACTATTGCAAGCCCATATTTTTAAACTAATAATTCAAATTGGATCTTAAATACATCTGATTGTTTTTAATTCAAGTAAATCCTTAAATTGTCCTGGTAAATCTCTGTCAAAAAGACTTCCCCAAGCCTTTGGGTAACCCTTTTTGTGTGATTAGTAATATCCATTCATATTTAACATTCTTGTGTTAACTGTACTTACACATATTATGGGAAAATTTTTAAACAGTATCTAGAAATTCTTTTTAATATCGAGTTGCACCATCTGTAACAAAACTAGTTGTTTAAACAAAGATTAACATGAACATTATGTTGGCAAACATAAAATCAAAGGACTATTTATTTATAAAGAATGAATTTTTAAAATTCCCTTTTCCTACTTCTGCATAATGTACAGGACCTCTTGGTTTGGTGACTCATTTGAGACTTAAGTGGTTCTGTAATACCTATTTTCCCCTTCTGCTTGCTTGGTTTTAGGAGGCTTTTAAAAATAAATGTTTCTTTACTTCCTAGACTAACTAGGAGTGATAAGTGGAAACAATCAGTTACTTGAAAATATTATGAGATATATATATTAAATATATTATGAAAATATATTATTTTCATTCTCTATTTCAGGATATCAGTACAGCTTTCCATCTTACCATTTTTTGAATTCCAATTTTCTATCTGATCATCTCTATGTTATTTCTTTTCTGTGTATAACTTCCCTTCTGTTACAGTTGATAAATTCATTTTTCCTTTAAAATAGTTATATGGGGCTGCCTGAGTGGCTCAGTTAGTGAAGCATCTGCCTTCGGCTCAGGTTGTGATCCCAGAGTCCTGGGATCAGGTCCTACTTTCGGGTCCCTGCTCAGTGGGGAGTCTGCTTCTCCTTCTCCCTCTGCTGTTTCTCTCTCTCTGTTAAATAAATAAATAAGGGGGGACAAGATGGCAGGGATCTAGGAGGAGGCGCTATTTCAACCTGTCCCCTAAAGTGAGCTGATTACCTACCAAGGAACTCCGATCACCCATGAAATCAGCCTGAGATCAGAATTCTACACGTCTGGATCTCTACAGGGGCAGAAGATGCCAGTGGGCAGTTAAAGCAGAGTGGGAACATTGGACTGCTATCAGAAGATAAACAAAAGGGGGAGGGAGCCACCAGAGGCAACCCATTGGAAAGTAATACCCCAATACGAGAGCCTCCTGCATCTGGGGACCAGCATTAACTTGGAGTCTGGTTGAAAGCACTCAAAAAGAGCAAAGGATCGCAGGGTGAAATTGTGGGAATTGGCACGGTTAGGGACAAGGGCATAGTCCCCCACTGAGGACAGACACCCCTGGCGCTGAGCCAGAGAGAGTGCAGCAGAGAAACCAGGTCTTGGTCCCTGAGCCTCGAGGAGACCTCCTAAGGGCGCTTGGTGTGCAGGAGGGGCTGGGACCCTCGCGCCACAGAAACAGCCTTTTTGCAGTCCCCACGCATACGCTAGCAGAGCCTGAGATGCGCTCCACCCCCTCCCCTGAGAGAGGCGTGCGCAAGCGCCATCTGGGCGCTCTTGAACCCGGAAAGTCTGAGTGCCCCCAGCCTGGGCCAGCGGGAAAATCTCGGTGCGATCACTGCTTGGAACCTCTCTGGCGGTCTGGGACTGCCCAGACAGCTGCCGCTGTTGTGGTTTTGAGTACAAGCAGGACACACAGGTGTCCCCAGAGACCGCGGCTGGGAACCTGCTCTGCAGCACCCAGGGGGTACGGACTGGGGCTTCTCTCTGGGAGGGAGGTCTGGGTGCAGTTTGCTTTCCTCTAAACCTCCAAGAACCACTGGGAGCTGCCAAGGGGAGAGAAAACAAATGAACAGACATAAAAACTCCAGAGAACAAAAAGCCTGAAAGGCCGGTTTCCTCAGAGCCCACCCCCTTGAGGGGGGCGGAAGGACTTAACTCAGGAAACACTGCCTGAAAACCCATGCAGCAGGCCCCTCCCCCAGAAAGCCAACCGGGGGAAAAAAAAAAAAACCCGAGAAGAGAACAATCACTACTACTACATAGATACAACGTTTAATTTTTAATTCGTTCCCACTATTCTGGTTCATTTTTAAATTTTTTTAAATTTATTTTTATTTTTTATATAGATTTTTTAGCCTATTTACAATCACAGTGAGATGTCCAGTACATCAAATTCCATAATAACCTTTTAACCTGAACTTTTTGATACATATACCCATGTTTTTCTTTTGCTTTTCTATTTTTTAAATTTTTAAAAAAAATTTACTTTAGTTTAGGTCATTCTTTTCTTTATTTTTATTTGCTAATGTTCATATAGAGTTTAACTTCAAGGTAATCCTCTTTCCCCAATCATTGCTACCACTATAGGTAAACCAATTTTTAATCCCCTGTTATCTTAGGAAAGTTGTGTCCTTTAAAAAAGATATCAAGATACATCCAGGAAGAATCAAAATAACCTTCCTTGCCCACACTGAGAATTTACAACCACTCTCCCATCTTTTTCTCCTGCCAGTATTTCTGTATATTTGTGTTTGTCCTGGTAGTATATAAATCTTATACTTGGGGTTCTTTTTGACGAAGTTCTTTTTTTGTTTGTATGTTTGTTTCTTTGTTTTGTTTCTACATATATATGTATATATTTTTTTCTTCTCTTGTAATATACTTTTATCAGTCTTTTTTGTTTGTCTGTTTTTGTTTGTATACTTCACAAACCTTACCTTGGGGCCCATTTGGGCTGAGCCTTCCCTTTTATCCTTCTTTCTTTTTCCTGTCTCTTTCTCTCTCTCTCTCTTTTTCTTCTTTCTCTCTTTCTTTTTTCCTTTCATTTGGGTGGGGACTCTTGATTGCTCAGAAGCATTCCAGGGTGCACCTTCACTGCACCAAGGTCGATACATCCAGCTACAACCATTCAGCCAACTCTCACCAAAATGACTAGGAGGAGGAATGCCCAACAGAAGAAAAATTCAGAGGATGGGCCTTCTGCAACAGAGCTAATGGCTACCGACATAGACATTATGTCGGAAAGGGAATTCAAGCTAACAATTATCCAGGCAATAGCTAGGTTGGAGAAAGCCATGAATGACCAAACGGAATTGATTAGGGCAGAACTGAAAGCCACCAGGGATGATGTTCACAATATTAGGGCAG
Organism: Mellivora capensis; assembly: GCA_004024625.1. Taxonomy (NCBI): domain Eukaryota; kingdom Metazoa; phylum Chordata; class Mammalia; order Carnivora; family Mustelidae; genus Mellivora; species Mellivora capensis. The sequence goes on along the minus strand of PISX010008107.1, from coordinate 37,197 downwards.
AACTGAAAGCCACCAGGGATGATGTTCACAAGGCTCTCAATGAGTTCCAATCTAATCGAAATTCTCTAAAAGCTAGGGTAACTGAGACAGAAGATAGAATTAGTGATCTGGAGGACAAACAGAGAGAAAGGATCAAGAGGAAGCCTGGAACAAACAGCTTAGAAGGCACGAAAACAGAATCAGGGAAATAAATGATGCCATGAAACGTTCCAACGTCAGAATTATTGGAATCCCTGAAGGGGAGGAGAAAGAAAGAAGTCTAGGAGATATAGTGGAACACGTTCTTCATGAAAATTTTCCGAATCTCGCAAATGGAAACAGCGTTCATGTACTAGAGGCAGAACAGTCCCCCCCACCCCCGATTTTAGATTCTTGAAACACCTCGAGACACCTGATAGTAAGAATGAGGAATTATAATTCTAGAGAAACTCTCTTGAAGGCAGCTAGGACAAAGAAGCTCCTTACGTACAGAGGAAAGCCCATCAGAATAATGTCAGACCTGTCCACAGCAACCTGATAAGCCAGAAAGGGCTGGCAAGATATATTCAGGGCACTAAATGAGAAAAACATGCAGCCAAGAATACTTTATCCAGCAAGACTGACATTCAAAATGGATGGAGAGATAGAGTTTCCAAGACCGGCAAGGCTTAAAAGAGTATGCGACCACCAAGCTGACACTGCAAGAAATATTAAGGGGGTTCTATAAAAGAGGAAAAATCCTAAGAATATCATTGAACAGAAATATAGAGACAATCTACAGAAAGAAAGACTTCAAAGGTAACACGATGTCAATAAAAATGTATCTATCAATAATCACTCTCAATGTGAATAGCCTAAATGTGCCCATAAAACGACACAGGGTTGCAGATTGGATAAAACGACAGGACCCATCCATATGTTGTCTACAGGAGACCCATTTCAAACCTAAGTATACACCCAGATTGAAAGTGAAGGGATGGAGAAACATCTTTCATGCCAATGGGCCTCAAAAGAAGGCTGGGGTAGCGATTCTCATATCAGATAAATTAGATTTTAAACTAAAGACTGTAGTCAGAGATACAGAAGGACACTACATCATTCTTAAAGGGACTATCCACCAAGATGATCTAACAATTGTAAATATCTATGCTCCCAATATGGGAGCAGCCAATTGCATAAGAAAACTATTAATCAAGATAAAGAGTCATATTGATATGAATACATTGATAGTAGGAGATCTTAACACACCTCTCTCAGTCATCCATGCAGAAAATCAATAAAGATCATCCATGCAGAAAATCAATAAAGAAACAAAAGCATAGAATGACACATTGGACCAGATGGACCTCATAGATATATACAGAACATTCCACCCTAAAACAACAGAATACTCATTCTTCTCAAGTGCACATGGAACCTTTTCCAGAATAGACCACATACTGGGTCACAAATCAGGACTCAACCGATACCAAAAGACGGATTATTCCCTGCATATTCTCAGATCACAATGCTTTGAAATTGGAGCTCAACCACAAGGAAAAGTTTGGAAGGAACTCAAACACCTGGAAGCTAAAGACCACCTTGCTTAAGAATGCTTGGATCAACCAGGAGATCAAAGAAGAACTTAAAAAATTCATGGCAACCAATGAGAATGAAGACACGTTGGTCCAAAACCTATGGGATACAGCAAAGGCGGTCCTAAGGGGGAAATACGTAGCCATCCAAGCCTCCCTCAAAAACATTGAAAAATCCAGAATACAACAGCTGTCTCTACACCTTAAAGAACTGAAGAATCAACAACAAACCAACTCCACACAAGAAGGGAAATAATCAAGATTCGAGCAGAGATCAATGAGGTAGAAACTGGAGATACAGTAGAACGTATCAATGAAGCTAGAAGCTGGTTTTTTGAAAGAATCAATAAGATCAATAATCCATTGGCCACAATAATTAAAAGAAAAGAGAAAAAGCTCAAATTAATAAAATTATGAATGAAAAGGGAGCGATCACAAATGACACCAAGGAAGTAGAAACAATAATCAGAAGCTATTGTCAACAGTTATATGCCAATAAGTTAAGCAACCTAGAAGAAATGGATGCATTCCTGGAAAACTATAAACTCCCAAAATTGAACCAGGAAGAAATTGACAACCTGAATAGACCGATATCTAGTAACGAGATTGAGCAGTGATCAAAAACCTCCCAAAAAACAAGAGCCCAGGACCTGACGGATTCCCTGGGGAATTCTACCAAACTTTTAAAGAAATAAAACCTATTTCTCCTGAAGCTGTTTCAAAAAATTGAAGCAGAAGGAAAACTTCCAGATTCTTTTTATGAAGCCAGCACTACCCTGATCCCCAAACCAAAGACCACACCAAAAAGGAGAATTTCAGACCAATATCACTGATGAATATGGATGCTAAGATTCTCAACAAGATCCTAGCAAACAGGATCCAACAGCACATTAAAAAGACCATCCACCATGAGCAGTTGGGATTCATCCCTGGGTTACAAGGGTGGTTCAACATTCGCAAATCAATCAATGTGATAGAACAAATCAATAAGAGAAGAGAGAAGAACCACATGGTCCTCTCAATTGATGCAGAAAAAGCATTTGACAAAATCCAGCATCCGTTCCTGATTAAAACGCTTCAAAGTATAGGGATAGGGGAACATTTCTAAACTTCATAAAATCTATCTATGAAAGACCCAGAGCAAACATCATCCTCAATGGGAAGAAGCTCACAGCCTTCCCACTGAGATCAGGAACACGACAAGGATGCCCACTCTCACCACTTTTGTTCAACATAGTATTAGAAGTCCTAGCAACAGCAATCAGATAACAAAGAGAAATAAAAGGTATCCACATAGGCAAGGAAGAAGTCAAATTCTCTATCTTCGCAGATGACATAATACTTTATATAGAAAACCCAAAAGACTCTACCCCCAAACTACTAGAACTCATACAGCAATTCAGTAACATGGCAGGATACAAAGTCAATGTACAGAAATCAGTGACTTTCTTATACACTAACAATGAAAATACAGAAAGGGAAATTAGAGAATCGATCCCATTTGCTATAGCACCAAGAACCATAAGATACCTGGGAATAAACCTAACCAAAGAAGTAAAGGATCTGTACTCAAGGAACTACAGAACACTCATGAAAGAAATTGAAGAAGACACAAAAAGATGGAAGACCATTCCACGTTCTTGGATCGGAAATAAACATTGTTAAAATGTCTATACTACCTAGAGCCACCTATACTTAATGCCATTCTGTTCAAAATTCTACTGGTATTTTTCAAGGAGCTGGAGCAAATAATCCTAAAATTTGTATGGAATCAGAAGAGACCCCGAATAGATAAGGAAATGTTGAAAAACAAAAATAAAACTGGTGGCATCTCATTACCCGATTTCAAACTTTACTACAAAGCTGTGATCACCAAGACAGCATGGTACTGGCATCAAAACAGACACATAGACCAATGGGACAGAGTAGAGAGCCCAGATATGGATCCTCAACTCTATGGTCAAATAATCTTTGACAAAGCAGGAAAAAATATACAGTGGAAAAAAGACAGTCTCTTCAATAAATGGTGCTGGGAAAATTGGACAGCTATATGCAGAAGAATGAAACTCGACCATTCTCTTACACCATACCTAAAGATAAACTCAAAATGGATAAAGGACCTCAATGTGAGACAGGAATCCATCAGAATCCTAGAGGAGAACATAGGCAGTAACCTCTTCGATATCAGCCACAGCAACTTCTTTCAAGATATGTCACCAAAGGCAAAGGAAACAAAAGCAAAAATGAACTTTTGGGACTGCATCAGGATCAAAAGCTTCTGCACAGCAAAGAAACAGTCAACAAAACAAAGGGGCAACCCACAGAATGGGAGAAGATATTTGCAAATGACAGTACAGACAATAGGTTGATATCCATGATCTATAAAGAACTTCTCAAACTCAACACACACAAAACAGATAATCATATCAAAAAATGGGCAGAAGATATGAACAGACACTTCTCCAATGGAGACATACAAATGGCTATCAGACACATGAAAAAATGTTCATCATCACTAGCCATCAGGGAGATTCAAATGAAAACCACATTGAGATACCACCTCACACCAGTTAGAATGGCCAAAATTAGCAAGACAGGAAACAACGTGTGCTGGAGAGGATGTGGACAAAGGGGAACCCTCTTACACTGTTGGTGGGAATGCAAGTTGGTGCAGCCACTCTGGAGAACAGTGTGGAGATTCCTCAAGAAGTTAAAAATAGAGCTTCCCAATGACCCTGCAATTGCGCTACTGGGTATTTAACCCAAAGATACAGATGTGGTGAAAAGAAGGGCTATCTGTACCCCAATGTTTATAGCAGCAATGGCCACGGTCGCCAAACTGTGGAAAGAACCAAGATGCCCTTCCACGGACGAATGGATAAGGAAGATGTGGTCCATATACACAATGGAGTATTATGCCTCCATCAGAAAGGATGAATACCCAACTTTTGTGTCAATATGGACGGGACTGGAAGAGATTATGCTGAATGAAATAAATCAAGCAGAAAGAGTCAATTATCATATGGTTTCACTTATTTGCGGAGCATAAGAACTAACACGGAGGACATGGGGAGATGGAGAGGAGAAGGGAGTTGAGGGAAATTGGAGGGGGAGATGAACCATGAGAGACTATGGACTCTGAAAAACAACCTGAGGGTTTTGAAGGGGCGGGGGGTGGGAGGTTGGGGGAGCCAGGTGGTGGGTATTATGGAGGGCATGCATTGCATGGAGCACTGGGTGTGGTGCAAAAACTATGAATTCTGTTACGCTGAAAAGAAATAATAAATAAATAAATAAAATCTTTTAAAAAATCAAATAAAGTTAAATAAATAAAATCTTAAACAAAAACAAAAACAAAAACGGGAGGCTGGGTTGCTCAGTGGGTTAAGCCTCTGCCTTCGGCTTAGGTCATGATCTCAGGGTCCTGGAATCGAGCCCCACATCGGGCTCTCTGCTCAATAGGGAGCCTGCTTCCCCCTTTCTCTCTGCCTGCCTCTCTGCCTGCATGTGATCTCTCTCTTTCAAATAAATAAATAAAATCTTTTAAAAAAATAAGTAGTTATACACAACTGATAAATTATTGAACACTACATCTGAAACTAATGATTTACTATATGTTGACTGATTGAATTTAAATAAAAAATAAAATAAAATAGCATGTAATATTTTACATAGACAAAATAATATATGTGACATGTCAATAAGTTAGTTTTTAATCCCCCATGATCTTCTTCATTATTTCTTATATTCCACATAGGAGTGAATATCTGTAAGTTATGAAGTTTAATTTTCATAAACCAATTGGCACCTCTTTTGCCCGATCCATTTGCTTCCTAATATGGGGACTACTTTCTGGAACTTTGTATTTATAATTCCTCTGTGTGTGTGTTTGTGTGTACACATCTCTCTCTCTCTCCCCACCTCTTTATTTATTCTATCTAAAACCATGTAAAAGGATCATAAACAAGCTTATATTTAAGCTTTATAGAAGTTACATCTTTTTTGTATTCCTCCATGAATTCCTTTCTTCACTCAACATTATGTACCTAACACTTGCCCATATTGCTTTGTTTAGCTGTAGTACATCCAGTTACACTGCTGTGTAAAATTTCATTTGTATGAATATCCTATTGCATGTTGATTTTATATCTTCCAACTTTGCTGAATTTGAATTTATTAGTTCTAACAGTTGTGTGTGTGTGCATGCATGCGTGTATAATCTTTAGAATATTCTACATATAAGATCATGTCATCTGTGAACAGATAATTTTATGCATTTCTTTCCAATTTGGATGCATTTTATTTCTTGCCTAATTGATCTGGCTAGAGCTTTCTGTACTACACTGATTAGAAGCAAAACAAGTATTCTCAAATTGTTCTTCACCTTAAAGGAAAAGTTTTCAGTATTTCACCTTTGAGTATGATGTTAGCTGTTTTTTATGGCCTCTATAGTGTTGTAGTTTCCTTTTATTCTTAATTGCTGAACATTTTTATAAGGAAAGTGTGTTGAATTTTGTCATATACTTTCCTGCATCAATAGACGATCATGTGTTTTTTTCCTTCACTCTGTTAATGTTGTGTGTTTCTTCAGTTGATTTTCATATTTTGAACCATCCTTGAATTCCAGGAATTAATTCCCCTTGGTCATAGTGTATAATCCTTTTAATATGCTGCTGAACTGATTTGGTAGTATTTTGCTGAGGATTTTTTGCATCAGTATTCACCAGGGATATTGGTCTGTGGTTTTCTGCTCATGTAGTGTCTTTGGGATCAAGGTAATGCTAACCTCACTGAATAAGTGTCCCCTCTTTTTCAGTTTTTTAAGAGAGTTTGAGGAGGTGATGTTAATCCATCTTTAAACATTTAGTAGAGTGCATCAGCCAAGCAATCTGGTTCAGGGCTTTTTGTTGTTGTTGTTGGGAGGTTTGTTTATTTATTTTAAAATTTTATTTATTTTTTAAAATTTCTTTTCAGTGTTTCAGAATTCATTATTTATGCACCACACTCAGTGCTCCATGTAATACATGTTGGGAGGTTTTTGATTACTGATTCTATTTCTTAGAATATTCTTATTTTTTGATTGATTACTGATTCTATTTCTTAATAGTTGTAGGTCTATTCAGATTCTTCTTTTTCTTCATTATTAGTGTTGGTAGGTTGTGTATAGCTAGGAATTTACCCATTTTTTCTAGGTTATCCAAATTTGTTAACATGTAATCATTCATAGTATGCTCTTATAATCCTTTTTTTCCCCCTGTAAAATGGTAGTAATGTTCCTGCTCTCATTTCTGATTTTAGTGATTTGAGTCTCTCTCTTTTTTTCTTAGTCAATCTAGCTAAAGATGTGTCAATTTTATTGATCTTTGTAAAGAACCTACTTTTGGTTTCACTGATTTTCTCTATAGCTTTTCTCATCTCTATTTTATTAGTCACCTCTCTAATATTTATTTTCTTACTTCTTTCAGATTTTGGGTTTAGTTTATTCTTCATTTTCTAATTTTTTAAGGTATAAAGTTAGGCTGTTGATTTGAGATCTTTCTTCTGTTTAAATGTAAATACTTACAGCTATAAGTGTCCCTCTAGTACTGCTTTTGGTTCTTCCTATAAATTTTGGTATGTTGTGTTTTCATTGTCATTTGTCTCAGGGGATTTGTCTTAAACTCTATTAGTTTGCTAGGGCTGCCATAACAAAGTGACACCAAAAGGGCATTTTAAACAAGAGAAATTTATTTCCTCATAGTTCTGGAGGCTATAAGTCCAAGATCAAGGTGCTGGCAAGGTCGGTTGCCTCAAATGCCTCTCTCCTTGGCATGCAGATGGCTTGCCTTCCTATTGCCCCTACACACTGTTATTGTACATGAATCTTTGGTGTCTCTTTCTGAATCAAATTTCCTCTTCTTACAAGGACAGTAGTCAAATTGGATTAGAATCCACCCTAATGACCTCATCGAACTCAATCACCTATTTAAAGAGAACTCCAAACACAGTTATATTATAAGGTACTGGGGGTTAAAGTTTCAACGTATGAGGGGCTTTTTTGGTTGGAGGGGATACACAATTCAGCCCACAGAAGATATTTTCTAATTTCCCTTGTGATTTCTTCTTTCACCCATTGGTTGGTTGAGTGTTTGGTTTAATTTTCATATATTTGTGAATTTTTCAGTTTTCCTTTTGCTATTGATTTCTGGTTAATTATACTATGATTGGAAAAGATACATTGTGTTATTCCAGTCATTTAAAATTTATTAAAACTGGTTTCATGGCATAACATATGGTCTTTCTTGGCGAATGTTACATGTGTACTAGAGAAATGTGTAATTTGCCGTTGTTGGGTCGATTGCTCTCTGTAGGTTTTTTAGGTCCAGTTGGTCTATAGTGTTGTGTAAGGCCTCCAGATCCATATGTATTTTTTGTTTGATTTCTAACCATTATTGAGAGTGGGGCATTGAAGTCTCTAGCCATTATTGTAGAACTATCTATCCCTTCAATTATGTCAGTTGTTTGCCTCATATCTTTTGGAGCTCTGATTTTTGGTATATATTATTTATAATTGTTATTGACAGCATATAGTTGAGTCATATTTTTTGTTTTGTTTTGTTTTGTTTCTGTTTTAATCCCTCTGCCAACCTCTGCCTTTTCATTGATGAGTTTAGTATATTGATATTTAAGGTTATCATTCATACAAACAGAACGACTTTTGGCATTTTGTTTTATGTTTTCTGTATGTCTTATAGCTTTTTGTCCCTCATTTCCTTCATTACTGCCTTCCTCCTTTACTGCCTTCCTTCGTGTTTAGTTGACTTTTTTGTAGTGACATGTTTTGATTCCCTTCTCATTTTTTTGGTGTATGTTTTATTATATTTTCTTTGTGTTTACAGTGACAATTAGATAGGACATTCTAAAGTTATAACAACCTAATTTGAATTGATACCAACTTAACTTCAACTGCATACAAAAATTCTGCTTCTATAATAGTTCTGCCACCCTTTGTTATCGATATCACAAATTAAATTTTTCTACATTGTGTACTTATTATCATAGATTTATAATTATTTTTTGGACTTATTTTTTAAATCCTGCAGAAAATAACTAGTGGGGTCTTAGGCTGAGGAAGTGGGAAACCACCTTCATGATTACAACTGATTATAGACATTGCCTCCGAGCAGCCTGAGCTATAGGTTCTCTTTTTTGCAGTTAAATAAACTTAAAAGCCCAGTTATGCTTGGAGAGAACAAGGATAGTTTCTCTGAAGTTCTGTGTGTATCTGGGTGAGAAATCACAGTTTCCTCCCAAATCTTCTTAAAAAAATGGCACATGAGTGGGTGGCAGGTTTGCTGCTCACTTTCCTTCCTCAGATCTGCTTTCTGTCAATGGACACACTTGGCTGTTGTCCGTGTGATCACTTTTGGGGCAAATCCAGCTTTTCCTAGCCTGCTGGTTTACTTTTTTCCTTCTGGAAAGGTAGCTTGGACCAGTGAATCCAGGATAAAATAGGCCAGAAACAAGAGTCAGAGATAGAGAGGGAAAGAGAGACAGAGGAAGGCAGTGGCATCATTTTGCACTCCTTGTTACTGGCTCTGGGTTCCTGGCCAAGCAGATCTGGCTTCTGTCCTGCATTGATGGTGTCTACATGATACAGAGCTTGAGAAAGAATGAGAGCAAACCTCTTCCTCTACCACTGATGACCAAACAATTACCTCTCCAGCATGTTCTTTGCACTAATCATTGTCTCTTGTCTGGCCTTTAGAAATGTGAATCTTCTCAGAAGTGTTAATATATTAGGTATTTAATATTTTTAACATTCTTAGATACTTTTTTCTTGATAAAATGACATAAGCACCATAGAACTACCCAGTGTTTGGATCTAGAAAGAACTAGGGTGTCTGGATCTAAGATAAAGATTATAGACAGGGGAGGGCTGGGAGGTATTGCTAACACACTGTATCCATCTTGCGGGTTGGCATAGATGGGTCTTATTTATAATCATGGCATCAAGGTTTCTTGATAATGGTGGACCTGAATCAATTCTAGCTGTTTAAAATTTACTGCTTAAGGATCTAAAATGTGGCTAATACCCAGGGCTTTGGGGACAAGGATTTGTTCTCTTCTGTAACTGAAAGGCATAGTAAGGCTCTCTGTGGACCATAAGCACCAAGATACTTCTTGCCCAGTGACTCCACTTCTAGGAATCTGTCCTAGGAAACTTTTGGAGGCACATACAAAGACTTATCTACTAGGACTTTCATAATATTTGTTACTTATATTAGTAAAGAAGTAGAAATTCCCTAAATTTCCAACAGCAGAGGATGGTTATGCCTAATGTGGGGATCCACGTAATGGAATATGATGCTAACATGTAAATCACATTGTAGAAGAACATTTAATAACAGAAATGTTAATGACTTATCTAAGTTAAACAATTAGAGAACAAAGCAACTTATTTGTTTGAATGTATGTCTGGGAACTCATATATTTGAAGCTGACTTTATTATTTTTTTATTATGTTCAATTAGCCAACATATAGTACATCATTAGTTTTAGAAGAAGTGTTCAACAATTTGTTAGTTGCATATAACATCGAGTGCTGACTTTAAAACTATTCATTTATATGTAGAAAAAAAAGATTGAAAGGAAGTTCTTTATTTTTTATTTTTTAACTCTTTACTTAAATTCCACTTGGTTAACAAATACTGTAATATTTTCAATATAGTAATTCAACACTTCCACACAACACCCAGTGCTCATCATGACAAGGGCACCCCTTAATCTCCATCACCTATTTCACCCATCCCTCCATCCACCTCCCCTCTGGTAACCATCTATAGATAAGCTTGTATCTTTGAAATACAGAATTATATCTAACCATTATCCTCTTCTGTAGTTTCCAAATTATTCAAATAAGTATTGCCTGCTTATAAGTTTACAGGCATATATGAATTTTACACATGTATACACAGAGTTGTTGAGACACTAGGAAAATAGACATTGTTGAATTTTGTGAATTTTGATAACACCTGGGCTTAGATGTGAAGTCAGAGAAATGTCAATGAGATTTTTTTTTCAGAAGGAAAAAAGTTCAGGAATAATATAGATATCATTAATATTTTCTACCTTAATTAAGTCAGAAAGAAAAATCACTCTGAAATATGTTTCTTGGGTAATCCTGAATCTTCTCTATATGCAGTTTGTGAGTTTTCTATCTTTCAGGACAGTAGGTCAGGGATCCTGTGAAGTAACTTGGTCTGAAGCCCTCTCTGAGCCTCCCTTCTTTGCAAAAATGAAATGGACTGGGAAAAATGGAAAATAATGCCTGGACAATGTAAAATTAAATTTACATTTGGAATAGCCTGAAACCTCTGGGAAATTTCCTAGCAAAATTCATTTTATTTTTGGCTCTTTAGAGTCATAACTAAATATTAAAAAGCTTAGAAACTACTTCCTATATACTTAACTACAATTATAAAATACTGTGTGTAAACAAAGTGCAATAGAAATGTTAAAAAATGAAATCAGCCAGTTAAAAAATGAAATCAGAACTCAGAGGTGTTCACCTCAGAGAAAATAAAATGGACTTTTGACTTTTCCCCATTTTCGATTTTCCTCCTTTGTGGCCATAAGGTGAATTCTCAGCATTGCGCAATGTGGCACTGCCATGAGCTGTGCTGAGAGCCTGTGGATAATGCTTTCTAAGGAGCAATGGCACCTCCACTCTCTTGAACATTCTCTGCTCTTCAGAGGGTCAGTGGTATTTCTGAGCACATTATTGATCTGATAATGATTTACAAAACTGTTTCATGGAGTCAAAAAGGCACCTCATGCAAATAAGCTGTGATTACTGGGATTTAACGAATTCATTAAGTATTTAAGCACTGACATTGAACAGGGTACCAGTTAAGGTACCCGATAAAACAAGATGGAAATATCATGGCAGCCATTCATAAGAGGCTCACAGTGTAATAGAAATAATTGAATTGAATTGAAGCCAAACTATGCTTACCATTTATATCTCCTAATTTAGTGTGACTCACTTTAGTGAGTTTTTCCTTTTAATCCACGTTATACAGACGAGAAAATGGAAGCTCAGAGTGGTTAAATAATGTGAATGAGGTCTTGGTAACAGTCACCTTTCCCAGGAATGCTATGTAACAGACCACCTCAGAGAGTAATGGAAAACACTGGATATTAGTTGACTCATTGAGACATTTATCTAAATGTGCCTGAGGCCCTTCTTCATTTACAGTTATGAGACATGAAAAATTTAAAACCCAACTAATTGTTTAAACCAGTTTGAACAGCTAACAGTTAAAGTGTATAGATTATTAAATCACTCAAGTGGAATTCATCTTCCATCTCTTCATGTGTGCTAGTTAGGGCATCTGTTCTATACCTTGTTCTCTGCTATGCTCGTCTTCCTGGCTATTAAAGCTCCTGAGGACAGAGTCCTCTCTTATCTGTGTTCCCCAGTAAAGTATGCAGGGCTGCCCAGAGGTATACTCAGAGAACACATTGCTGGCCCAAGACAGACTCCCTTCCAGTCTCTGGTGTGGAATGGTAGGTATTGTTGGGCATAGCTCAGGGCCCTGGTTTTATCCACCCATAAGACCAGAGTCTTATTGTCTGTTGTCACAGGTGCATGCTGGAATGAAAGGAGAAAGAGGGTGGGAATATTTTTTTTTCCTTTCTCTGCCTTTATGATATGAAGTACTATTATTATCCCTGGTGAGTGTTTCATGGCATCCACAGCAGCTCTGTGTGGCCTGGGATCCTTTAGGAAAGGCAATGTATTTGTGTGTAAAATGACATATTCCCAACAGTTAATAATGAAAATTATTTCTGCAGCTTTTCATGAAAAGCTGGTTGCTTTTAAACATCATGTGTCCTTGAATGAGACCATATATGCTTGTGGGCTCTCTTGTGCTCTCTTGAGCTCCTGATTTGAATAAGTTTACGGTGGCCCTTCCTCTAGTGCAGGCCAGCACAGTGGAGGGGGTGTCCCTACGGTGTGAAGCTTTGCTTTGTTTCACTTGTGGCTTCCATCCCCCTGAGAGACCCATCGTTGCCATTTTATCATTTCATTTTGACCCCGTGGTTGCTGAGTTTTGCTGGTCTTCAATGGGAAGCCAGTAGGATATTTCAAATGTGTGATATTTAAATACTGTGATCTTAGGAAGTAGAATTTTCTGAGTATAGAAAGGCCCATCAGACTCTGAAGGGGTTTCTCCATGAAAAGTTCTGCATAGAATTGCAAAGCCGGAAAGTATCAATCCTACAGTGTCTGGTCTCTTATGTGTTTCTGTTTTGCATTGCCAACCTGCTTTATGCTGGCGAGGAGAGTTGTTTCTTTTCTTCTTTTCTTTTTTCTTTTTTTTTTTTTTTTTTTAGGAGAGTTGCTTCTAATGGTCTCTTTTAAACTCTAGCTTTTTACAGTTCAGTTATAACTTATGTAAAATTTATCACTGAATTTCAGGCATGTTCTTGGATATAGATAGCCCTAATTACCAGTGAACATTTCCACCATTTTTGCGTTGGTGATCCTTTTTCCTTCATTGTGTCTTTCAGGTCTCAATCTTCTTTACCTCAGGTCTTCAGCTCCAGGTCAAAAGACCCCTGTTTTACAGAAAACACCCCTTTGCTGAGAAATTCCTCACAAGAGAAAAGGTGAGTTTCCCCCCAACCCACTTCTTATAAAATTAAGAAATATCTGAGCATTGCCCTTGGCATTTATGTTGGAGAATTTCTTCCTGAGATGTGAATTTCACCTGACATATTGTTTGGTCTCTGCCAGATCTTTGTCAGTTCAATGTAATACACATTCATGATTCTCGTAGTTGTAGTCTATAGCTTATGAATTTCCTTGAGCATATCCCTGCTCCCTTAAATAACACATGTGCACATTCATGCATGTACACAGCACTGATGGGCCATCTTACCAGGCCAGGGATTCTGAGCTGGGGTGAGGAAGGCACAGTCCAGAGTTATTTTTTGTTGTAACAGCTGGAGCAGGGGTACTACTGGCATTTAAGGGTAAAGGCCAGGGATGCTGCTTAACATCTTGCAAAGCACAGGACACTTCTCCACAACAAAGGATTATCTGTCTCAAATGTCATTAGCGATGAGGTTGAAAAATGTATGATTTAAGAGGAACCTCCACTTCCTGCAAGTTTGAAGGTCCTACTGGGGACAGATAGGATGGTTTTGGACTCTCTGATCAGAGCTGATCTGGAGGAGAACTCTGTTCCCTAGGATAAAGGGCACTGATCCAGGTATCCAAGCTCATCTCTTCTTCTTTTTGCAGACAAACTTTCTGGAAGCCTGAACTGCCTGCTCAGTATCCCCTCACATCCCACACATTGCAAACTTGGTGGCATTATGACAGACCCTTCCTTTCCTGTTGCCTGACCCCATGCACCTGCATCAACAGGCAGGCTGCTGTGTTACCTACACCTCTCTCCCTCCCATCCTCTAAGGAGTTGCCCATCCTCTTTTCAGCCCTGTCTGCAAACATTGCGGGGGGGGACTTCATACTTTATAGAGTGTATCAGAATTCGTTGGGGTACTTGTATACCATGTGGATTTCTAGGCTCAGTTGCTGACGACTCACCCCATTTAGATAGAGTGTACGAATGTGGATTTAATCCCCTCCCAGTGCAGGGACAGTCTGGCTCTCTCTGGGAAATTCCTGATGACAAGTTGTGTCTTCCTGCAAAAGTCCCCACTAAGGCCATTGACTAGACAAACTTCTTCCCCTTCTTGCTCTCCAGGGAAGTCTCACTCAACTTCAGAGGGGCTCAAATGTCACCATTGGTTCCCCTCCCAAATCCCTCAAGAGTCAATCCTTCTTCTGTGCTCTTAAATACCACACTCTTACCCATAATTTAGAAAATGCCTTATGTTCCATAGTTATGCCTACCAGCCTACCTCTTCTTCGTCTCACATCCTAGTGTCCAGCACAGCCCCTGCAACCAGGAGGATAACTTAATTTTTCTCCATTTCTCTTAATACATAACTTTAAAAACAAACACTTCAAACATCAATTCCCTTAATTCTTTCCTTTGAATTACTTGGTAAACCATGAAGATTATTTTAGAACTCATGTTTCAATGGAAAATCATAATGTGTAGGCATTTGTCCTGGGCACATGGAGCACAGAAACATACCCTGGGATGCCAAGCTGTGCCTTGTCATTGCACACCGAAATAAAGTTCCCGGACACCAATCTGAGCAATTGTGCAGGGCTGCCTCTGCAAGGGAGAGCAGCAGCAGCTGAGTCCTGCACATACCATTTATTTATTTATTTGTTCATTTATTTATATCAGAAATGCAAGGACAGATCCTTCCAAGTGTGGGAAAGAAATACAAAGGGATGGCAAATATCTTGAAGCAAACTTGCATTTTCCCCTGTGCAAAGGCATGGGATAAGGGAGGAGTGGGTTGTATGGGCTGACAATTGCCAGGTACAGAAAGAGGAGACTGGGGGTTACATTCTTTCCTAGCTCCTAACTTATGCCCTGCCCCCAGGGGTCATGGGGTCCCGCTTTTATCCCACCATTGCGTTCAATAGCTTGAGAACAGGAATGCTGCTGCTGTTCCAGCTGCTTCCACAGTCACTCGTTAGGGCTTACAATATATTTTCTAAGAGTAACTCCAAGTGCCTCATGCCAAAAGCCACTACAGAGAAACAGAACATGGGTCAGGTTTGCCTATAAAAAGTTTTTCTTCTTTTCAAGGTTTTGAGGGCAGGAATGTGCAGATGAGGGCATAAAGGTCGGCGCTGGCTGTGTATCTGCACTGACCAGCCTAGTAGCTACTTGTCATGGGCATTATTCAAAGTTAAATTAATTAAAATTAAGTAAGGTTAAAAATTCAGTTCTCAAAATTGGGGGGGAGATGAACCATGAGAGACTATGGACTCTGAAAAACAACCTGAGGGTTTTGAAGGGGCGGGGGGTGGGAGGTTGGGGGAGCCAGGTGGTGGGTATTGTGGAGGGCACGCATTGCATGGAGCACTGGGTGTGGTGTAAAACTATGAATTCTGTTACGCTGAAAAGAAATTAAAAAAAAAAATTTACAAAAAAAAAATTCAGTTCTCAGTTACACACTTCAAGTGGCCGATGAGCATGTGTGACTATCATGCTGGAGAGGACAGAGAAGATGCCCATTGCCTCAGAAAGTTCTATTGCACAGCATTGTTCTAGTTACACTGGTGTTAGCTTTCTTCTGGACACTTCTTTCCTCGTTTCAGTTTTTGTTGCAGTTTTATTTGCTCACCAGATGAGGGAGTCGTGATAATCATTCCTTACACGCAAGTATTTCCCAGTCACAAAACTCCTTGTTTTCAGTATTGGTTAGTCTGCAGCACAGGCAGCATCGTCTGTTATTGCTACACACTGGTTTCACACAGCCCAATTTCCATCTCTGGGCTTCTCTTTATGAATAAGACTATTTTTTTTTCTTATTGTAAACCAGTTTGAAAGCAGTTACACCTGTTGAGCTAGTTGGGTTTGAGAGGCATAATTGGTTTCTAAGATCACAGCCCATTATATCAGTGACGTTATCCCATGAATATTCCAGGCAATACATGAAAATACTAGGCTTTAGTGCAACTTCCCTAGAGTCAAGTGTATCTGAACTGAGGGTATGTTCAGAAGCCCAGAGATTCAACTAAAAGTAAATGGATGTGTGACAACTAGGTATAGAGAACTCCAGCACAATCAAAGAGAAAGCAAATACTGCAATGAACTGGAGTTGGTCTGAGCCAGAAACAGCTTTATTGGAAAGTTCCAAACTCAGAATAAGCTGATGTTTTTTGAAGGTCCACAAATCATATGCATGACCTCAAATGATTTTCTTTAAGCTAAGTGCTCTGTGATGTCACGAAAGACCCAGTCCCACCAGTTTGACAGCACTAAAATGTCTGTAGTCCTTTTAAAAACCAGAATTGGTTTCACATTTCATACTTACCACTGAAATGAAATCTTATTTTGGAGATGCTACTATTTCTGTGAAAATAACCACAAAGACTTGCTTTCCAGGTCATGGTGCATGCCTATTTGCCACCCAGAGTTCATCACTGCTGAAGAATCTTGGGGAAACAGCTCAGCTGAGTGGGAGGGAGGATCCCTGCTGAGCAAAGACTTGGCTGGTTCCTCTGGATCTGTCTCCCAAGAGAAGGGGAAACCTCTGGACAGTGCTCATATCAGGTTCTGTCTTTTGAAGCTGAGGTAGGAAGACTTTGAGTGCTGGCACTGGCACAGGGTGATGGTTGCACAGAGCATCCCTGGGACTGGGCTGGGGGCGGTTCTCACCCTCACTGCATCCTTCCCAACCAGCAGAGTGAAGTTGAGGAAGGAGGGTTTTCACATTTGGCCAGGCTGCACTTTTCCTAGAAGGTTATCTACATCTTCTCAGGCCCTAGAAGATATGTAAGGAAGCACTGCTAATCAGCGTGGAGCCTGTAGGGCTACAGGACAGCCCAATTACAGACATAAATGACTAACATTTATCTATCTACACTCCTTGTTTGTGTTGCGGGGAGTCTTCATGGCATGACCTCGGTTTGCAGATGGAATCAGTTCACTTCAGCAGTTCCTGTGGGGTTTAGTCATTCTATCTATCTATCTAAGCTATCATTTATCTATATCTATCATCTGTCCATCTCTATCTTTATCTTTATCTATTTATTTATTAAAATAATTTATTTATTTGACAGAGAGAGAGAGTACAAGCAGGGGGAGCAGCAGGTAGAGGGAGAAGCAGAGTCCCTGCTGAGCAGGGATCCTGATGCAGGACTCGATCCCAGGACCCCAGGATCATGGCCTGATCTGAAGGCAGACACTTAAACTGGCTGAGCCACCCAGGTGTCCCCCCACCATGGTGTTTTAAAATATCCCTGGTAGTTGGTGATGAAACATGTTATTAGAAGGGTTGGCTCTAGTGCCAGGGCTCATCCTTCAGGAAACTGCTGTCCAGCCTGTTGTGAGCTGGGACCTTGAGGCTGTGAGAAAGGGGGTTGCTGGTAGTGGTGGTAGAAAGGCTATGCTTGCACACACAGAGGAGGGCTTAGGCATGCATGTATGTGGGAAAGCTGAGGGCATTATGTTGGACCATGAGAATGTTCTAGCCAGAGCTGGAGCACTTTTGCTCTCTCCGGGCTTTGTCTACTGGGCTTCTATAGGTACATTTACTTAAAGAAAGGTTTTGTTGAGAGACACATGTTTGAAAGTGGCATCTCTAAGAACAGAATAAGGGTTGGGGACCAGGACCATCAGGTCCTCATTCCAGATATGCTCTGAGGTAGCTGAGGCACCAGCAGAGGCAGACACATCCATTCAACTATCTCCTTGTCTCTTTATGTTTCCCTCACTACACAGCCTTGCATGGGCTTCTACTAAGATGGTCTGTGGAAAAGCTCATGCATAGGTGAGAAGACACTTTGTAGCTATCAAATAATAGTATTGTTATTTGTCTACATTAGGGTACCTGTCTTTTCTGCAGCTGTTTGAAGGCCTGATTAGAAATGTACCTATCTGTATGCCCAAAGTGCACCTGTTTGTATGCTGAGAGGCCCACTCTCATTGTTCTATTGACCCTTCTATCAATTGTGAGAGGTAGATGAAGGAAGGGACTTCAGGGAGGATAAGGATTTTGCCTGGGGTCATGCAGCTTGTAAACTGGGGGCGGGGTAGGCAGGGATGTGACCTCCATATCCTCCACCTTTTCTTGACTATGGAGATTGTGTTTCCCAACATGTTTCCCAGCCATGCATTGTTTTTTCATGATTACTGGTCTCAGCTGCCTGCTTAAATGTGACAGATATTTGGCCACAGAATCTGCTATGAAATTAAGTAAATTGTGTGAAAGTGTGTAAAATAGGGATCTGGCCCTAAGGACCACCAGGATGGTGAGCCCTGACACTGTTAACACCTGCCTTAACTGATTGGTTCACAGCTCGAGAAGATGCCAGGTACTTCAACTGTCCCACACCATGGAGAAATTAAACCAAGTACATTTGAGACTTTACATTCTGTAGTTGCTTTATCTTCTAGGATTCATAGAATAGTTGCATTGAGCTTGCCACTGAACTAAAAGACTTAATGTCATTCTTTTTAACAGGTTTAAAACATACCATGTATGGTCATTGGGAAACTTTTAAAACATATTTTGGGTTGTCAGCTTTGCTGTATATGGCCATTATGTAGAAAAAATTTTGTGTTTAGGATAGCTAAATCAATGTCTCATGCTTTAAAAAAGAAGTATCATTTTGATTCCCATTTATTTGTTACTATTTTTGAGTATAATTGACATAGAATATTCCATTAATTTCAGATATACAACACAGTGTTTCAACAAATGTATATGTTATGCTGTCTTCAAGTGTACTACCGTTTGTCACCATGGAATGCTCTTAAAATACCACTGACTATATTCTCTATGCTGTACCTTTTATTCCCATGTTTTATACATTCTGTAACTAGAAGACTGTATCTCCCACTCCTCCTCACCCATTTTGCCCATCCCTCTACCTCCCTCCCCCTGGCAACCATTAGTTATTCTCTGTATTTATAGGTCTCATCTGCTTTCTGTTTGTTTATTCATTTGTTTTGTTTTTTAGATTCCGTATATGAGTGAAATAATTTGGTATTTATCTTTCTCTGTTTGACTTATTTCACTTAGCATAATACCTTCTAAGTCCATCCATATTGTCACAGATGGCAAGATCTTGTCCTTTTTATGGCTGAGTAATATTCCATTATATGTAAATGTAAACACACACACATACACACCCCACATATTCTTTATCCATTCATCTGTCGGACACTTGGGCTTCATCCATATCTTGGGTATTGTAAATATTATTAAAATAAACAAAAGGGTGCATATATCTTTTTGAATTAATGCTTTTTTTTTTTTTGGTAGTAAAGCAAACTGAATTACTGTTTTTGCTTTCTTTTGGTAAATACCCAGTAGTGGAATTACTGGATCATATAGTATTTCTATTTTTAATTTTTTGGGGGATCTCCATACCATTTTCCACAATGGCTATACCTATTTACATTTCTACCATTAGTGCATGAAGGTTCCTTTTTCTCCACATCCTTACCAACTTTTCTTATTTCTTCTCTTTTTGATTTTAGCCACTGGGTTAGGTGATATCTCATTGTGATTTTGATTTGTGTTTCCCTGATGATGAGTGATGTTGAGCAACATTTTTTTTTTAAAGAATTTATTTATTTATTTGACAGAGAGAGATCACAAGTAAGGAGAGAGGCAGGCAGAGAGAGAGAGGAGGAAGCAGGCTCCCTGCCAAGCAGAGAGCCCAATACGGGACTCGATCCCAGGACCCTGAGATCATGACCTGAGCCGAAGGCAGAGGCTTAACCCACTGAGCCACCCAGGCGCCCGAGCAACTTTTAATATGTCTGTTGGCCATCTGTATGTCCTCTTTGGAGGACATCTATTCAAGTTTTCTGCCCATTTTTTAAATTGGATGTGTGTGTGTGTGTGTGTGTGTGTGTGTGTTTGTGTGTTATGTAAGTTTTTCCTATATTTTGGATATTAAGACTTTATCAGTTGTATCATTTGCAAATGTCTTTTCCCTTTCAGTATGTTGCCTTTTGTTTTGTTGATTGTGTTTTTAGTTTGATGTAGTCCCAGTAGTTTATTTTGGCTTCTGTTTCACTTGCCTTAGGAAACATATCTAGAGAAATGTTATGATGGCCAATGTCAAAGAAGTTATTGCCTAGGAGTTTTAGGGTTTCACATATCACATTTAGGTCTTTAATCCATTTTGAGCTTATTTTTATGTATTGTGTCAGAAGAGTAGTCCAGGTTTATTCTTCTGCATGTAGCTGTCCAGTTTTTTCAGCACCATATATTGAAGAGACTGTTTTTTCCCTATTGTATATTCTTGCGTCTTTTGTTGTAGATTAATTGACCATATAAGCATGGGTTTATTCTGGTGTCTCTGTTCTGTTCCATTAATCTATGTGTCTGTTTTTGTGCTAGTACCATATTGTTTTGATCACTATAGTTTTGTAGTATATCTTGAAATTTGGGATTCTGATACCTCCAGCTTTCATTCCCATTTAAATAGGGCTGTTGCATCAGAGAAATTAAAATAAAAACCACATTGAGATACTACCTTGCACCAGTTAGAATGGCCAAAATTAACACACAATAATCAACAGGTGTCGGAGAGGATATGGAGAAAGGGGGACCCTCTTATACTGTTGGTGGGAATGCAAGTTGGTGCAGTCACTTTGGAAACAGTGTGGAGATTCCTCAAAAAATTAAAAATAGAGCTACCCTATGACCCTGCAATTGCACTACTGGGTATTTACCCCAAAGATAAAAATGTAGTGGAAAAGAAGGGCCATCTATACCCCAATGTTCATGCAGCAATGGCCACAATTGCCAAACTGTGGAAAGAACCCAGGTGCGCTTCAACAGATGAATGGATAAAGAAGATATGGTCCATATATACAATGGAATATTATTCAGCCATCAGAAAGGATGAATACCCAACTTTTGTATCAACATGGGCAGGACTGGAGGAAATTATGCTGAGTGAAAAAAGTCAAGCAGAGAGAGTCAATTATCATATGGTTTCACTTACTTGTGGAGCATAAAGACTAACATGGAGGACATTAGGAGAAGGAAAGGAAAAGTGAATTGTAAATTGGGGTAAATAGGAGGGGGAGATGAAGCATGAGAGCCTGTGGATTCTGAGGATTTTAAAGGGGAAAAGGGTGGGGGGAACAGATGAGCCTGGTGGTGGGTATTATGGAGGGCACGTATTGCATGGAGCACTGGGTGTGGTGCATAAACAATGAATCTTGGAACACTGAAAAAATAAAATTAAATTTAAAAAATCTGAGCTGTTGAATCACAATTTGGAAATGTGAAATGCGTATTCATCAAATCATTAAATCTAAGAGAATGCAAAATAAGACTTTACCATTTTGAAAGGATCAGAAAGATATTGAAAAAGATGTCTTAACATAGACCTTCTGCATTCTACAGAAGCACATGCTGTGGACCAGCACCTTTCCACATACAGGAACGGAGCACAGACACCAAGTGTCTGTGGTAGAGCACAGTGGTAGAGCACACCCCGGGGCTGGGCAATGATAGTGTAATTAGAAGGTGGGATCCGTGGATCTGAGGAGGTGATATGAGCAGAGGTGGGACTGGAAAGACTGCAAAGGGTTGGCTAGATTCAGATTTACCTGGGCCCTGAGAGCTGCAGTTAAGAAAAGTTAGATGGTCACTGGGTCAGGACACCATCAGGAGACTGCAGAGTGTGCCAAGAACATGGCCTGCTTGTTAAATTATCTCTGAAGTAATTCTTAAAAAACTGCTAGTACAGCCAGTGACAGCACCCCAATTTCTTTTTTGAGTTGTTTGATTATATTTCCATCAGTGATTTTATATATATTTATGTATAATCATAAACTCTATCTATCATCTATCTATCTATCTATCTATCTATCTATCTATCATCATCATCATCATCATCATTTATGATCAAATCTATATTCCCACTTTCTAGAAAACTTAGGGGAATATAATTGATAAATATGAATCTGAGAGTCCATATAAGGCTTGTTTCCAGGAAATTCAGCTTTCAAAATGCCAGTGAAGAGCCACCAAGTTTGAATTTTAGAATCTCTAACAAGAAACACATGCAAACACCCTAGGTTAACTTTGCTCTCCTCTGTAACCTGTACCAAGCTGCTTTTCATGAGGCCATACATTTATAGGTCAGCAGTGTCTTCCTTTATACCACATTAGGGAAAGAATTCCTAACATGTGCTTTGAGATTGATATTACCCAAAGCTTCAGGAAGGTGTCTGTCAACTTGGCAGTCTGGGCACATACAAATAGGACTGCTTTGGTGTGACTTGGGTCCTACCTTTTCTCTTGCAGGCGCTGTGTACGGTGGCTGAAAGTCGCGAGCCTGTTTGTCTTTGTGGTGGTGTGCTCTGTGAGTACCACAGAGCTCTGCTGTTGGGTCAGCAGAGCCCCTGAGTGCCTTGGGCTAGATAGCAAGGCACCTAAGTTATGGGACTCACACCTTTCTTTGGAGGGGATGCTGAAGGCATGTGGGATTGTGGGCTGGGGTTGGTGAGGGAGGCCTCCCCTTAGCAGTGCTCCTCTGCTGTGATACAATGCAGTGCTCCTCTGCTGTGATACAATAGAAGCTTTGCTCTGTATAAGGCAGTTAACTTCATCCTTGGGTCTAACTTTCCACCTGAAAGTGTCTTACCAATTCTGTTTTCAACCACACGCAATGGAAGTCTTTATATGTCTTGGGCATGCCTAGCATCATGGGTGGCCCCAAGCATGTGTCTTGGTGCCAGCATTTGTGTGGTGTGTATCCTGATGTAACCTAGCGGGAATCACATTTCAGGTGCTCAATATTTTGCCAAATGAATGAGTGTGAGATTCTTTGTGCTCAGGTGTGCATATTTGTGTACAAATGTGTGTGTACATGCTTGGCTGTGTGTGTGTGTGTGTGTGTGTGCACGCATGGATGTGAGGTTCTCTGAGCTTGCTGTGTGTTTGTGTGTCTTCATGCCTGTGTGGGAAATGTGGGTCATTTGTGGTCTGTGATCATTTTGAGATTGTGTCTGTGCTTGGGGTCTTATTTCTGGGTGTGTACAAATTTACAGCATTGGCATCAGATAGTTTTGTCTGCACCATTGTTGGGAGACTCCAGTGAGTGGTTGGTGCATGCTGCTCTGACAGCATGTGAGACTGTGAGCAAGGATGGGGTGTGTGAGTAGTGTTTTCATGCCTGTGCCCTGTGGACTCTAAGACATGTGTGGCTGTGCCTCTTTTGTTCAGGCAGCCTGAGGTTATGGCCATGCTGAACCCTGAATGACTGGAAACTGCACATGACTATATGTGGTTGTGAATACTTGGTTTTCATTATCTGCATAGGTGGGCACGAATATCAGGGCTCTGTGTGTGTGCGCGTGCAGGATTTTGCATGAGAAGAGGCTCCTCTTTTTAGTGTGAAATATAAGAACAATATTACCTCTTGAGCAGTGAGGGTGGTTCATGAAGTCAATACCTGCAACCCTTTAAAAATCCACAAGGGAAGGGAGCAGTGGCCCAGAGAAAGGAAATTATGCATGAAACAAGAAACAAATACATTGAGCTCTGAAAACTTCATGCTTTTATTTTTTTGGCTACCAGTTCACACAACTGTGTGGCTCTGAAGCTCTGGCTGCTTACCAGGGCCCAGTAGGTGGTGCACTGGGATTTCCACAGAGAAGGTCAGGGTGGGCCAGGTCTTCCTTGATCTCTTGAGGATTGACCTGAGCTCTGTGTTTAGTCTTCAGCCTTCTTCTGGGATTTCAAGTTTTGGTGATTTGAGGAATTTGTTTTGAACTTCCAAAATCTGTCATCTTATAACTACATCAGTGTACTTTCTGATGAGGTATAAGGTGCTCTGCAAATTCCACAAACATATACTTTAACCATCACATGGGTTGTATCCCCTTTTCTCCAGTATGGGAAAACCATGTTTACCTTCCTCTGATGATTTAATTTTGTGGCTGAGTGGTTAATTCTTAAAATCAACAAATATCAATAATCAAAACCCATTGTAGTGGAGAATAGTATAATGAATCAGAATTTTATCTCTTAATATCTAAGTAAAACTGTTTAGAGTGAGCTGGTGAATGTTCGATACATCAGTCAACACCATTATTATTCCCGTATTTTTAACTTTTGTCAAAATTATTTAAATCCTAATGTTCTCCTGCTACAAATTTATCATTAAGTGTTTCTGATTGTTACAGATTTTATTCAGCCTGTATCCAGATCAAGGAAAGTTCTGGCAGTTGTTGGCTGTGTCACCCCTGCAAAGCTACTGTATCCAGTCTATACTGAGATGGATAGTTGCCCATGGCTGAGATTCACAAAGAGACACCAGAGAACCATTACAACTGTTGCTGAAGGTCCCAGTGTAGGTGATCACTGCTCTTCCCATGCCTATTTTGTTCCTTCAGGACATTTGATGGAAGATGAGTCCAGAAAAGAAAGGGAGGGGAGCACTAGTGAAACTATTTTGGGTGGTTGGTGGTAAGGTTCCCCCTGGGGAGATGATAGCCAAGTGGCACATTCCAGTTACAGCCTGGCTCCCCTGGGCTCTTTCATACTCTGTTTTGTACCCCATCCCCACTTCCTTTCACATTTCAGTGTGGGTAGTTTCTACTGACCTATTTTTAAGTTCATTGCTTCTTTTCCTTGGCTGTGTCATCTGGGCATGGTGATTGCTTGATTTCTTCATACTGTATTTTCTCCTGCCTTTTTGCAGGGCTTGTTGCTTGTCACTAAAAGCTAGATGTGTTGTATAGGATAGCAGATATTAAGTGTGTTAGCTTGGACGGCCAAAACAAAATACCACAGCCTGGGGGTTAACAGACATTGCTTACAGTGCTGTAGGCTGGCTGTCCAAAGTCAAGGTACTGGCCGGTTTGATTTCTGGTGAGAGCTCTCTTTTTGACTTGCAGATGGCTGCCTTTCTTGCGGTGTCCTCACAAGGCCTTTCCTCAGTGTGTGTGTGTGTGTGTGTGTGTGTGTAGTGAGAAAGCATTCTCTAATGGCCGTTCTTATAAGGACACAATCCTCTCAGATCAGGACCCCACCCTATGACTTCATTTAACCTTAATTACTTTCTTAGAGGCCCCATCTCCAAACATAGCCACACTGGGGGGCCAGCCTTCAACATGTGAATATTGTGGGTGACATAAACATTCATTCCATAGCACTGTGGGTTTTAGTTGGGGGTCAGTGTAAATCTAGTCAGAGGTCGACAGTGTTGCAGTGTGTGGTTGCCATGGTAACCTCTAGCATCCCATTCACTTGGAATTGCTTGGCTTCTCTCCTGCTGTCTGCCAGGTTGTGCACTATTCCTACTCCTGCCATAGGGGAGAACTACTTTTTCCTCTTCCCCACTGCTCCCAGGTGTTGGGGTTCCACTCTGTCCTAGGCTACCAGATTTGATATGTTTCCCCAGCAAATTAAGGCTTTTTCATGAGTCTCCTCAATTTCTCCATCTTCTTTGTAAGTACCTGCTCGGGTTCCAGGAGCAAAAGCCTATTAGGACATGTGGATACCCCAGTTCTCTGGCTCCCAAGGTCTCTCTACTATCACACTAGCCCACACTTGACATTGAGCAGTTTAAAAAAATTTTTCTGATTTAATCTTGCTTGCTTCTCTGTGTGTTGGTAGCACCTGTCTCAGGGAAGCAAACACTTGCCTTATTCTTCCCTGCAGTTACCTGTCTCAATCTAGATTTCAAGTTAGATGTTTTTGATGCAACCTCATTCTTGACAGAACAAGTCATTAATTTATCATCTGTCCAGCCTTTTCAGGTTGTGAGAATAGGAGTGGTGTGTTTCTAGCTCTCAAGGTATCCCAGCTGAAACTGAAAGTCCAGAGCCCAGAGCTTCTCTTGAATAGATATTTGGATGAGGATAATCAAGCATGAAAGTCCCTAAAGCTCCCAGTCCTGGGAGAGGAAGCATCTTGGAAAGCAAGCTAGGGACTAGAGGAGGACGTGGAGGAGAAAGGAGTGGGGAGGAAGAGGAAGCAAATGGAGAAGGCTTGTAGAGGAGGAGGGAGAAAAGGAGGCAGTTGTGTCCAGCTCAAGTATTTCTGATTATTCACTTTTTTTCTGATTATCGCCTTTAAAAAAGGAATTAAATCATTCACAGATTTTTTTTTCTTTACTATCTTTAACTGATAAGCTTGGGTGAACTGAAATTTTAGAAAATTGGGTAGTTTTCCTTGCGGTCATCAGTAGCTTTTGCATATCTATCTATCTATCTATCTATCTATCTATCTATATTTTATTTCTTTTCAGTGTAACAGAATTCATTGTTTATGCACCCCACCCAGTGCTCCATGCAATGCGTGCCCTCCATAATACCCACCACCTGGCTCCCCCAACCTCCCACCGCCCGCCCCTTCAAAACCCTCAGGTTGTTTTTCAGAATCCATAGTCTCTCATGGTTCATCTCCCCTTCCAATTTCCCTCAACTCCCTTCTCCTCTCCATCTCCCCAAGTCTTTTGCATATTTTTATTTCCTCTGGTTCTTTTGGGGGAGTTCCCCCTGTGTCTTCCTAGAACATCCTCTCACTCAGCTGAGCCACTCTCCACACACAGGGTACCAGCAACATTCCAGAAAGACCTGGCACTCAAGGCCTTCAGGTGGGTGCATGAGATGGTTCTGGTGGGCAGTGCATAGTGCATCCCTGCCCTTAAGTGAATGAGAGCGCTTATCTGTACCTGCTCTCAGGACAGGGTAGCTCTGATGTCTATCTGAGAGCTTGCTAAAATCTTGGTATATGCTTCACCACTTTAAAATTGTGTCTCAGTTTTAGATGAAGATGTGTCTCTCTCTGAGAGAACTGGAGAGAGCTGTGATTTTAATGAACTTCATTTCCCATCTTATGCCTTACCTCCATATCATCTCCATGGGTTAAAAACAATAAGACATCCTCCTGCTTTCCTCAGCTTCCCCTGGGGACTTCTCAAAGCAAGTGTCAGTGTGGAGGCCTGGCTTCATGATGTCCCCAGGAGATGGCTCCTGCCTTCAGTTCATGTGATCTCACTGTAAGTGATCATAACCTACTGTCCAGGCTGAGCCAAGAACTTGGAGGGATCCTATGCAGAAACAGTCTTCAGTGAGAACCAGACAGGGAAGGGGAAATATTTGTAGGTTGCTGGTGTACTGTAGCTACTCCTGTATGAAGCTTATCAGTCAGCAGAAATTCTAAGTAAGCATAACAAGCAAGGATAATAACAGGATAAATTCAGATAACGACAAATGAGAGTCCTCTATTCAACCCACCAAGAACTGTACTGTGTCACTCTACCTCCACAGCTTTGTGCACAGTGTTCCCTCTAGAGCAGCCCAAGTACACATGCCCTTTCCTGAACTTGAATGAACCCAAGCCCATCCTAGTTGCTGGCAGACAAATGGTTTTTCTCAGCAGCAAGGGTAACTGGGCAGTTTCTCTCCTGTTCTCTGAGCTGTGTGTGTACTTGGATAAAGAGAGAAAGAGAAGTGGAAGAGATGGCAAGAGCTGTGTGAGATGGTAGGGTGCTGCAGAGTGGTTCTTATATGTCTATGGATCTGTTAAAGAGAAAAAAACAGGTGTTCTGTAACACTTGTTAAAGATGGCAAGTCACCAGGAACTTAGTGATATCTGTAGAGACCACAGCAGTGAGGTCTTACAGTGGGAGAGAGAGTGAGCTTAAAAAGTGGGATTTTAAAGCCAAGGAGCAGGGTGGGGGGCAGTGGGTGAAAAACTAGTAAGAGGAAACTTCATGGATAAGAGGAGATTCTGGTCAAACTGACTTCACAGGATTCTTGCTGAAGGCAGGCAGAGTTACCAGACATCACATGGGGGATAGAAGAGGATGAGGAACCTGATTGGATATTGACTGTGATTAGATATGGAGAAAGAAGATTCTGACTAAATTAACCTAGCAGGATTCTTGCTAAAACTGGACCACACAGAGATGAATGCAGAAGCCCCAAAGTCAGGGCTTAGTCTTAGGGAAGAGAGTTCAAAGGAACATAACTAAAGTTTTGGCCAAAGAGAGACTCTCTGTCAATCATTTACCATTATTAAGGCTGATTTAAGCTTCCCATGGGCTCCTTAGAAAACGTACATTGGTATCAGTAGATTTTCTGTACTTTTTTTTTTTTTTTTTTCTTCAGAGAGAGAGGGAGAGAAGGAGAGCGAGCACAGGCAGTCAGAGTGGCAGGCAGAGGGAGAAGCAGGCTCCCTAAGGAGCCTGATGTGGGACTCGATCCCAGGACGCTGGGATCATGACCTGAGCCGAAGGCAGCGGCTTAACCAACTGAGCCACCCAGGCGTCCCTTTCTGTACATTTTTGAAAGCTCACAGACCCTGTCTCAGGATCCTAGGCTGAGAATGTGCTGTGGGGGTTTGTGAAAGGAGAGATCAGAGGTCAGAGGTGCCTCTAAGATGTCCCCAGAGAGCCAACTGCTGCTGGTATTGAAGGCAGGAACAGAGTCAGGGGAGGCTATTCTGTGCACCAGAGTTTGGACCTTTGAAGGTGATTCTCAGCAAAGGGATGTTATTGTGCAGGTCTGGGGCAAGAATGGAATCAGGTCTGGTTTTTAAAGGCCAGTAGTAGTGCTCTCATTGTTGTCCTCATGGGTGAAGAGCCCCATAGTTCTTCCTTCTTGACTTCTGGCCAGATACCAGGGGTGTGTGTTTTGGTGGGAAGTGCTTTTGTAGAAAGTCTCACTATCCTTTAACTGGAGAATAACAAAGCTACCTTTTCCCCTGTGATGTTTTCTTTGGAATAGTTGGGCTTTGTCACCTCAGTAATTGCGGGGATTTTTTTTTTTTAGAAGATTTATGAAAGGGAATGGCTGTGATTGCAGACACCTGAGGTTCTTTGTCTCTGAATTGTTCTCTGTGCTTATTATGGGGGAGACCTGTTCAAGTCTCTTAGGTCATTAGACAGGTGAATAGTGGTCAGCAATACAGGTTATATGTAAGCAGGGTAATTAGGCTTCCTCTCTTCCTCCCTTCTTTCCCTTTTTCTGCCCTCCCTCCCTTCCAATCTTTTTCTTTGTTTCTTGACATACGGTTCATTTTTCCATCACAGCCTTCATAGTAGCCCTGGGTTTTTTAAGTGCAAAAAGAAAACAAAGGATTTGGTTCCCTCCTGTTCTTCCTTTCTTACATACTAAGCTCCTTAGGTAGTAAGCTTATAATTATGATGTCCAGTATGAGAGCCACTAGTCACCTGTGGCTCTTAAAATTTAAATTTATATTAATGAAGTAAATAACATTAAAGTTTCACTTCCTCATTCACACCAGCCACATTTCAAGTGCTTAATAGCCACATGTGATTAGTGGCTACCATATCAGACAGCACAGATAAAAACATTTCTATCACCACAGAAAAAATTCTATTGGCCAGCACCACTCTAGAAAGTAAGGGCAATCTTTCATCCATCTGGTCCCAAATGTTGGAGAAAATACATTAGCACTAGGTAGATTATTTTTGTGAATTGATCAATCTTAAAAGTTTCATACTTTATCAGATGACATTGCTCCCATTTTTATCAAGAAGTTGGGTCTAAAGGAAACCCACTTTCTTACCTCCATTCAAATAAGCAAAAGTTGTGTCAAAGAAAAATTGTATCAGTTAAACAGTTAAGGAAGACTTTACTCAAGACTATTGCAATAGGAAAGAGACTGAACTCAACTTCAAATACAATAGGAAATCTACAGAAGGGTGAGGGGGAGGATGGAAAATTACCAAAGGGAACTTGGCTGGGGATGGTGAAGGCATTCTTCAAAAGTGAAGGCATTCTCAAAAAAAAAAAAAAAAAAAAAAGTGAAGAGATTCTTGATAAACTGGGCTCACCAGGCCAAGGTTGAACATTAATCAAGAAGAGGGCTCGGAGGACTTAAGTTTGGTCCAGGAGGAGTCCTGGACAGTGTTAACTGAACCTGGCATAAGACAGGCTCTGTAGAAAACTTAAGCATTAGCCCAAAAGGACTCTACAGTCTAGGTGGAAATGAAGGCCCTTTTTCAGGCTCTTGTGGATTTGTTCCATGCCCAATAGCAGCACATTGCCTGCTATTCAGAAGTGCTTTGCTCATTTGTTTTTCTCCCCACCACTCAGAGACCACCAAAACAGCCACCCACACTAGGACAGCCAGAGCAGAGTCAATGGTCACACTCATTAGAGGTACGGCAGGAAAATGATTAAGTAGGAACTCAGAGGAAGGGTGTCTAGGGAGCTCACACAGTGGGAAGAAAGTTCATGGAAGGCATGTCAAGTTAGCTCTTGAAAGATGGCTTTGATTGAGGTAGTGGTAAAGGCAGTAGACTACTTTGATGCAGCTAGAAGAAGGAGGCGCTTTCTCTCTGACTTCTTCATGCCCCCATCTGGCAGGGTATTGGTGAAACAAGTATTTGTGGGGGCATCTAATGTGGTGAGAACTACATTAGTTTCTGGAGAAGTAACGAACTGAATAAGGTGCAGTTATTCCTCTTGAGAGATTAAGACCATTTGGAGAGAAAAGTCTAAAACAAACTGTAGTATGGCATGAACCCAATCTACAGAGGAACACTGGAGAATGCGAGAGGATCTGCTGGAATCAAGGATGACAAGGAAAGATTTAAGGAGAGGGAAACTTGAGTGAGAACTCAAAAAATGGTAGAAGTTCTTCAGATTTGGGGAAGGCATTTGAGGCAAAGGCAGAGGTCTATATGTTAGGAACATGGCAGATATTTCAA
Source organism: Mellivora capensis (assembly GCA_004024625.1). Taxonomy (NCBI): domain Eukaryota; kingdom Metazoa; phylum Chordata; class Mammalia; order Carnivora; family Mustelidae; genus Mellivora; species Mellivora capensis. Next base: position 6,327 of record PISX010008107.1, on the reverse strand, counting down.
CATGGGGGAAAGCCAGGATTGAAGCTGCCTGTGGGGGTGAGGCTCAGTTAGAGGTTCCTGTTTGCTGGGATCTGGAAGTCACAGCTGACACCAGCACACCCTAGTGGGATTTGAATCCTAAGTGCATGGTGGGCATGTAGAAAGACAGAAAAAAGGAATGATGCAAGTACATGTTGTCCTGTGTCTATGTGATTTTGTATGTACTCCATTTGGTTGGTTAATCATGGGGTGCTTTGTTACATGGTTGTCTCCCTAACAGGGCATGAGATGTCCCCTGGCCCCCAGAACAAAGGTCTTGTTTTATTCATTTATTTTTTGGAACGCAGTAAATGCTCCACAAACATTCATTAAATCTGAAGGTGAAGCCACTGCTTTTCCAATATTAGCCTCTAGGTGGTGCTGTTCCATCTCCTGAGTTTCTGCAAGGTCTCTAGAATCTTTATTCTGAACTGAAATCCGCCCCCCCCCCCCGCCCCTATCTTGTGTTTGCCCTGGAGAAAGACTGGAACACGAGTAATTCTCGCAGAAGCAACACTCTCTTTTTGGTTTTTTTCTTGGTACATCCTGCCTTGCGTGACTTCTGTTTTCCATTTGTCCTTGATGGAACCCAAGTAGCAGCATAAGTGTGTGGAGAGGCTTTCTGACAAAGTGCTGGGGACCCCTGCTCATTCTGGGCTCTCATATGGACAACAGTGCTGATAAAACGCATTTTTTTTTTAAACAAGGATTTTTTTTTTGTACGCTTGGTTTTTTAAACCAGTACATTTTGCTAGAGGAGATAGGTAATGAAAAAAGATTAACCATTCACTGGCCCTTGATAGTCAAAGTAAATCTTGTGTATGCTCTGGCAACAGTGAGGTTCTGCCTTTTCCCTAAGTCTGTTCCATAAACTACCTGTTTCTTTTAGGGTTTTAAGGAAGAGTAAAGGAATTGGCTACCGAATCCTCCTACAACCAATGAGCTGCTGTTAAGACTTTTGAGACCTCATACAAAGCATGGACTATTTTGAGATTCTCTTTTTCCACCTACAACAGTTTTTGGTTCTGGATCAAAATGACTGGGCTAGTTGCTGTGTAGAGTCCATGTCATGACCCCCAGAACCTTCCAGCAAAGGCAAGAGTTTGCCCAGACCAGAGAGAGAAGGGCTGGGTAGCACAGGCTCCTACTTTTGTGCAACACCCAAATGCAGGATGTTGGTGTTAAGGGGATGACTACAACAGGGCTTAAGTGCCATGGAATTATATTTTGTGGGGGGAAACCCTCTTTATCTGAAAAATTTTCCCTGATCAAAAGCCCTTCACATTGCTTTGAAGAAATTTCTCTCCTTTTCACTGCAGTGCATGTCACTTATTTAGATGACTTCGGAATTCTTATTTTCAATTCTCTTTGTGATTTCTCATTCTAAAACTAGAGACCTGGCACCTAAGGATTTGGACATGGATGTGGGTCAGTGTATCTGCTCATTCATGCAGCCATCCTGTCTACTAGCTCACGGTGGGTCCAGGAACTTGGGGAGGAGTTCTATGCTGGCTGCAAAGAGTAGAAGCAGAGATCATGGTAGGTGGGGGATACCACTTAGAGGTTAAAACAGAGGATTTGAAACACATGCGGTCAGACATTGCAAAACCAACTCCATGTCAGGAGTGAGGTGCAAGGAGATAAGGAGTGCTCAAGGGCTGCAGTACAGTTGGAGGAAACAGCCTAGATAGGTATTTCTCTGTGCACCTTCTAAGGAGGGTGCTCACTGTGTGGGTGGTGAGGGGACTTCAGGCCCCTCTTCCTTGCTTTGTGGTTCACCTTGACTTTGCCTCAGCTTTGAACCTCTCCAGCCATGTGGACTCCACACTGCTCCAGGTGGATTTGGCAGGGGCTCTGGTGGCCGGTGGCCCCAGTCATACCGAGAAAGAAGAACATGTCGTGCTGGAGGTGACCCAGGCTGATGTTCCAGGCTCCAGGAGGCGGCAGCCACAGCAGGTTACACTTATAAGTTACTTGAAAGGAATTGTAAAAACTCATTTCATCGCTTTATAAATTGAGTTTCCTTTTGAATGGATTTGATGGGAAGTCATGAGGCCATGGCACCATTATTAGGCAAGCCCTATCTTCTGCTTTGTCTTTGACTCTTTTCTCCTTTGTTTAAGACAATTATAAAACTCTTGCCATTTCAGTAAAATCAGGTTTGCAAGTTTTTTTTATTCAGGTGATTTTACTAGGGGGAAACATTCTATATTTGAAAGTAGTTTTTTTTTTTTTTAAAGATTTTATTTATTTATTTCACAGACAGAGATCACGAATAGGCAGAGAGGCAGGCAGAGAGAGAGGAAGGGAAGCAGGCTCCCCGCCGAGCAGAGAGCCTGATGCAGGGCTCCATCCCAGGACCTTGGGATCATGACCTGAGCCAAAGGCAGAGGCTTTAACCCACTGAGCCACCCAGGCACCCCTAGTTTTTTGTTTTTAAAGCACAATTAAACCTGGGCTTTACCCCTTGGTATAGTATGTACTTCAACATCATAGTTCCCTTGGATTTGGAAGCCCCTGGCTAGACTTGCATAGTTTCCCAAAGCTTCTGTTTCTAAAGTGGTAGGCTCTTGTGCCTAGCATCTCCTAGACAAAAACCCTTAGCTCCTGTCCTTTGAAGGCAAGGAGAGCCAACAGTGGTGTTGTCACCATGACCCAGAGCCTAGACAAGTCCCAGCCCCTCTGTGTGCATCCTCACCTGTACCCCATGTCCTGGCCTTGATGACTTCTCGGGATTATCATGGTGACTCATTTGTGAAGTTCGTGGGTTTTCCCTATTATAATCAATAAAGGAAATCCTGCTGGTGCACAATACTATGTCATCCAAAATGGAGCATCTGATGGGTTACTGCATCCCTTGCATTTTCCTGCCATGCAAAGCAGGGTCTGCAGAGCAAAGGCCTCATTATGAATGAGGGTACCATTTCATGGGTGATGGTCTGTGCAGTACCAGTGTTCTAAACTGGTTGCCTTGGCCATGGTCTTAGGATGTAAACTTCACTTCCTCGTGAGCAGCGTACAACCAGCTGGCAAGGCCTTTTCGGTAAAGGCAAGGTGGGCACACGCCTGCCTGTTCTGTCTGTGGGCCTTGTGTGGAGGAAGATGTGACTTTTTGCAGCCTGCTGGCATAGCTGCCTGTCCATGGGGCTCTACTCTGCTTCAGTGCTCACACACAAATCCAGCTCAGAAACACGAAGAACATTAATGGATTTTTTCTGATACACTCTTTATAAATACTGAAGTGTTTTAAGAGAACTTATGGACTCTCATTTATGCTTTGACCAATTTCAGAGTTCCTATTTTCATTTCTTTATGATTTGTGAGCAGCAAAGTGCCTGTCCTCCTGTTGAAGTTTCCCTGGCCCTTTGGCTACCCCAGGTAGCCCTTCCCTCTCTGGTCATATCTGGCTCCCCTCAGCTGGTTTCTCCACTGCCCTCCTTATGACAGGAACATGTGGGCTGGGTTTGCTTGCAGCAAAGGAAGCTTCATCCTTTGGTCCTACCTGCCATGGGCTCCTATGACATGGGTATGGAGAGTTTTCTGCTTCCAGTTTGCAAGCAGAAAGCAATGCTAAGCATGCATTTCTTACGAATTGCCTCAATGGGCTCAGAAGATCCCAAGTCTCATATAAAGTGCAGTGATATCTTTTTATCATAATAAATCATAGTTCTATAACTTTGTACCTTTTATACTAATTCTATATTTGTACTTCTGTATTCTTTTTTTTTTTTCTTAAAGCCCTCTGTGTTGTGGAAATTTCCAGTTCTGCACAGCTTGGAATTGCTAGTGTCAGGGATATGGGACCTGTGTACAAAGTCCTTGCTGTTCCTCTTTTCCTTCTTTTCTTATTCTAAACTAACATCTACACTGAATAGCACTGAATCCCAGGTGATGGTTCAAGTTCAAAGCCTTACTCTGATATTACATTTCAACTTTTACAGGTCACTCAGAATTGGACAGTATTTTTAAATCCGAGAAGAAGTGAGCGCTTGGTGGTGAGCAGGACCTTTGAGATACTGAGCAGGTGGGTCTCAGGAGATCAAGGATCTTGGGAGAAGGTCTCCTCTGGACATTTTCACTTAAAATATTTGATCCGTGGGACTCCAATTTTGACAAAAATAGGTCAGTTATATGGTTTGGGTGGAATGCTTTAACTGTATACACTACAAACATGAAGGATGTAGGAGGACATCATAGCCATGAGTGTCAGGAAATGAGGATTGACTGCAGGGTCCATTTTGAAGCAAATGGTATTTTATAGCTGATGCTTTAATTTCATTAATATTATGAAACTCCACAATGGGGAATTCCAGGAAATTTTAGGATTCTTTCTATTTCTTTAATTCCCCTCTATATTATATCTTTATGAGTTTGCTATGCCTGCCATAACAAATACCACAGAGTGTATGACTTAAACAGTAGAAGTTTATTTCCTCAAGGATTCAACAGGATTTTTTCTCTTCAAGTACTCTCTCCTTGGCTTCTTCTCCCTGTGTTTTTCTGTGGACCTCTCTCTCTCTCACTTTCTCTCTCTCTCTCTGTGTGTGTGTGTGTTTGTGTGTGTCCCAATCCTTTCTTGTAAGGACACTAGCTGTACTGAATTAGGGACCACATTAGTTACCTAATTTTAATTATAAAGACTCTCTCTCCAAATATAGTCACATTCTGAAGTTTTGAGGGTTAGGGTGTCAACATCTATATTCTGGGGACACGGTTCAGCTCAGAATAATTACTCACTAAACTTTAAGAAAAGTATTTTAGTTTCACCATGTCACATACTGTTGATTACTTAGATGCTTCTTGTTCCGGGAAATTTTCCCCACCATCTGTGACAACCTATGTGTTCTCAAGTTGCACATGACCCTTTCTTGAATCTTCCACATGTGAGAATGTTGGATATTTGTTAGTAGGTAAAGCAGTCAGTGTGTAATGAGAAGAGAAAATTAAATGGCTAGAACCAATCTGAAAGTCCTTCCTCCCTGTTAGTTGTTGGAATGTCACCTGCCACAAGGCAGACACTGCCAGATGAGGGCTGAGGGGCCTACATCAAATGGATCTGGCCATAGGGAGGGTGTGCCTGCAGCTTACACTGCTCATATGCATTCAGATCTCCTCATCTGCCAGGTCAGACATTGGGCTAAGTCACTGTGAGGTCAGTTTGGGCTATGGTTATGGCCATGGATGACTTGTGTTGGGAAGGACACCAAGGAAGCAAGCACTAATTGTTCACTAGAGTGTGGTTTCCCTTACTAGTGGTAATATCTTTGCTTCATTCTGCAGAGATACTGTTTCTATCAGCATTCGAGCCTCCCTCCAGCAGACACAGACCATTCCTCTTTTGATGGCTCATCAGTACCTCCGTGCAAGCATAGAAGCACAAGTGACCATCGCTGTGGTCATCCTTGCTGGGGTCTACATGCTGATTATATTTGAGGTAACTTTCATGCCAGCTCTCTAAGATTTATTTGTGCTCATAAGTAAGTGTCTTTCAACATACAGGTGCTCTGGATGGGCTCAGTTCTGCTTCTTAATCACACTGCAATGACATCTTTTCTAAAAAGGAAGATTTCCATCATTCTAAGTAGGAATTGATCTGTACTGGAATATTTACTGAATCTTGGCAACTGGCTCATGCAAGATGAGTTTTAGCAGGCCCCAGCAAAAGTTCCTTGAGAAAACTGAATATGTACATGATTTTCTCACTCTTACTCTGCTGTTCACTTGAAATGTGACGCTGAGGGTGTAAGTGTTGAATCTCTCCGAAATGTATATTAAAATGTCTTCTGTTTGCTTCATAGGATTGTGTATATTACAGGCCACTTAGGCCACATGGAGGGAGGGATTATTATCTGTTATGTTTATCAACTCAGCTAATGAGTTAATAATGCTATAAACATTGGAATCACTACAGATGGCCCTTCTTTTCACTATTTCTGTATCTTTGGGGTAAATACCCAGTAGTGCAATTGCAGGGTCATAGGGTAGCTCTATTTTTTTTTTAATTTCTTTTCAGCATAACAGAATTCATTGTTTTTTGCACCACACCCAGTGCTCCATGCAATGCGTGCCCTCCATAATACCCACCACCTGGCTTCCCCAACCTCCCACCGCCCACCCCTTCAAAACCCTCAGGTTGTTTTTCAGAGTCCATAGTCTCTCATGGTTCATCTCCCCCTCCAATTTCCCTCAACTCCCTTCTCCTCTCCATCTCCCCATGTCCTCCATGTTATTTGTTATGCTCCGCAAATAAGTGAAACCATATGATAATTGACTCTCTCTGCTTGACTTATTTCACTCAGCATAATCTCT
>PISX010008106.1:42028-84433 GCA_004024625.1 Mellivora capensis | reverse complement strand
TTCAAATTTTATTTGGTATTTTAGTTGGTATGACAGTTGGTTGGTTGCATGGTCTTTTTACATTATATGGCAATGTACACTATATTCTGACATACATGGTACACGAATTAAGATCCTTTGGAGCAGTTATGCACAATACATGCAATAATGCATTTATACACTGGAGCCCAGGATGTGACTGACTGGAAAAGAGGGACTAGGCATGTTGGGTGAAGGAACCAGAAGTTACAGAACACACAGGAAATACGCATCTGGTTGGAAGAGCACCTGCAGCATACACAATATTGGCAGTGGTGCCTCTGAGATGAACCCATTTAGGACTACAAAGGCAGGTATCATCCAGCATTAGGGTATAGCTGCAGGGTTTGCTGAACCATTCCTATTTAGAACTTTAGGAAACTGATGTTTTTTCCTTAGGCCATTTTGATATTATTTAAGTAACAGATCAGATAATAAGGACAATGTACACAGCCTCCAACTACAACCCTGTCGTAGTCTAGACAGTGAAGTGGTACATTAGAAAACTTTAAAACTGCAGCTCCTTTTGGATCCCCCAGAGTGTCTCTGCACTCTTCTTCAAACGGGCCTCCTCCTCAGGAGTTAGAGTCACCTTCACAACATCTGAAATTCCATTCTGTCCCAAGACACAAGGAACACTAAGGAAGACATCATCTTCTATTCCATAGAGACCCTGAGGACAAAAAAAGTATTTTATGTTTTGAGCACGCGTTCTGGGGTCTCCCAAGACTTTCATTCTTTATAATTATGAAGCTTATTTAATACAACTTGAGAAGCAGGAACTCCTGTCCACGTTTTCAGTTAGGATGTTATGAACAGTGCAAGTCATCAAAATACCAGCAAGATTTCTGTTCTAAAAGAGAATCTAAATTATTGCCATTATCCATATTACTGTTCAATTTTTAATGACAACATTCTGGCAACTCTACCTTGAGTGACTTCTTTTTTCCTTCAAAGGAAAAAGCTTTTCTTTTATGGTCTTCCGCTCACCTCAACTTATTGTAAGTTATCAAGTTATCTATGTGAACATAGTACCACTAGACATTAATCCCAAAGCTCAATGATTTCTCTCCAAAGAAAGTTGTGACTGCATTAATTTCCCTTAAATCAATGGCTGATGACTAAGTCAGTCTGTTTTCACAGAAGAATATTTTTAAAAAACCAGAAAATAATCACATTCAAATACAATGCATCACTACATACACCTACCTTAATCATGGTGGAAATTGGATGCACCCGCCTAAGATTCTTCATTATACTTTCTGCCAAATCTGCCACAGACAGTCCAATGGCCCAGGAAGTGTAGCCTTTCAGTTTGATCACCTCATAGGCACTGTAGGGTAGGAAAAAGTAGGGTAAGAGAAAACAAAGAACAATGCTTTCACTGAACACATGCTTTACAGCAAATAATGCCATAAAGTTACATTATAGACCTCAGTAATCCTTGCATACATACCAAGATATTATGTATAGGGATGTTCACAACAGTACAATGTATATTCAATACCACGGAAGGTTATAACTGTCAAAACAAGTAACATCCACGTGCAACAAAATAAAGGATTAAGATGTAATACTGAATTTTAAAAAATAACTCCAAGATTACATTGTATGTTTCAAGATTATTTCAAGGGATGGGCAGTAGGACAGAAGATGAGTGGGAAGAGGAGCTTAGAACTCATATTCAAGTACCAGCAGACTAATGATTCTAGCCCAACAAAACACTACACTTGGTTGACAGCTATTGTCAATGTTCCTTGGGTTGGGTGGTGGGTTCACAGGTTTTTATAAGAGGGCCTTGCCTAAATCATTACTCAGTTCTATAGACTGAGGCCCATGCATGGTTTATAATAAGTTAAATAATGGGATGGAAATAAGTATCTGCCTTTGGCTCAGCTCATGATCCCAGGGTCCTGGGATCAAGTCCCATATCTGGTTCCTTGCTCAGTGGAGAGCCTGCTTCTCCCTCTGCCTGCTGCTCCCCCTGCTTATGCATGCGCTCTCTCGGTGATAAAAATCTTTAAAATATTTTATATATATATATATATATATACACACACACACACACACATTAAGTAAATAATATGACCAAGCTGAAAACTTCCGTATTTACACAATTTCATACAATATTCACATTTTTAGTACAATTATGAATCTACACATTGCCTGAAACTTTATAATCATCTGAATAAACAAGTTTGCTATTTCTATTCATAAAGCCTGTAACAGGAAATTGGATTTAAAAATTCTTGGGGCTCCTGAGTGGTTCAGTCAGTTGAGAATCTGACTCTTGTTTTTGGCTCAGATCATTATCTCTGGGTCATGGGACTGGCCCCATGTCAAGCTCCATGCTCAGCGGGGAGGTCTGCTTGAGATTCTCTCCCCTCTGCCCTTCCCCTGCATGCACGCACATGCTCTCTCTCAAATAAGTCAATCTTTTCTTAAAAAATAAATAAATGAAAGTTCTTATTTCTGCGGCACCTGGCTGGCTCAGTCCACGTAGCATGTGACTCTTGATCTCCAGGTTCTTTTTTTTTTTTTTTTTAATATTTTATTTATTTATTTGAGAGAGAGAGACAGTGAGAGAGAGCATGAGCGAGGAGAAGGTTAGAGGGAGAAGCAGACTCCCCATGTGGGACTCGATCCCAGGACTCCAGGATCATGACCTGAGCCGAAGGCAGTCGGTTAACCAACTGAGCCACCCAGGCATCCCTGATCTCCAGGTTCTGAGTTCAAGTCCCACATAGGATGTAAAGATTACTTAAATAAATAAAACTCTTACCAATAAATCAATAAAAATTCTTATTCCTAACTGGATGACCCATATATGCTATTGAAGTAAAGACCGAAACTGAAATAAGACTTATAACCACTAAAAAATTTATCATACTATAGAGAAATATAGCAAAGACTGTTGCATTAATAATTTTTAATATCTTTACTTCATTTTATAGTACGTTCTTTAAAAAAACTTCAGAAAAAAAATCTTATTATTTTATTATTTTTTTTAAATTTTTAAGTAGGGACGCCTGGGTGGCTCAGTTGGTTAAGCAGCTGCCTTCGGCTCAGGTCATGATCCCAGCGTCCTGGGATCGAGTCCCACATCAGGCTCCTTGCTGAGCAGGGAGCCTGCTTCTCCCTCTGCCTCTGCCTGCCACTCTGTCTGCCTGCGCTTGCTCTCTCTCTCTGACAAATAAATAAATAAAATCTTAAAAAAAAAAAAAAATAAATAAAAATAAATTTTTAAGTAATCTCTACACCCAACACGGGACTTAAACTCACAAGTCTGAGATCAAGAGTCACATGCTCCACCAATTGAGCCAGCTAGCCAGGCGTCCCTAGAAAAATGCTTTCCAACAAGTACTCAAATGCTATTAAACTTTCAAACTTTAAAATAAAAATAGTTAAGTTTTAATTTTCTCTATTGCCGAATTACGGGATCTATTACCTGTCAACCACCTGTTTGTGAACCTCTTTCCACTGTTCCTTATCTGTATCAGTGCCTAAGTCAGGGTGCAGATTCTTCAGAGAGACACCAGCAATGTTTACTCCACTCCATACAGGCACTAAAAGAAACAGTACAGAATACAGTTACTTCCACATGCCATCCAGCAGACCACAGAGCGCTCTAACCAGTCTTAACTAATCTGCTTTAAGTCAACGTACTCCTTGCTTGTTGACTTAAGACCCTTGATCTGTAACAGAAATAAGTCACTTTCTTTGAGATTTGTAGACCACTGTTCTGGGGGAATAAAGAACCAAAACGTTCCCAGGCCACAGAGGCCAGCAAGTCTGTTTGAAGCCACCTCACCTTTCTGATTAGCCCAGCCATCTTTCAGCAAAATGTTTTCCTTTTTTAAGGTCACACGAATGATTTTACTGACCTTCCTTTGAGTTATCTGTAAACCTCGCCCTCCTTCACAGAAGGAACAGAGTACTTTTGCAAAACTCCTTGGTACTAAGGAGCCAGACCTTCTTGCACACTAGAAGAACTAGAACTTCTTGCACACCCTCTGAGCACTGAAGTAACTCTGTAATTGGCATCATCAAATCTGCATGCAATCAAGAAATGTCACAGACCAGCGTGTTCCCTTAACTGATTAAACCCCTTCAAAAGTCTCTAGGCTAGGGGCACCTGGGTGGCTCAGTGGGTTAAGAGTTTGCCTTTGGCTCAGGTCATGATCCCAGGGTCCTGGGATCATGCTCCCCATCGGGCTCCCAGCTCAGCGGAAAGCTTGCTCTCCCTCTCCCTCTGCTTGCTGCTCTGCCTTCTTATGTTCTCTTTGTATCTCTCTGTCAAATAAGTAAATGAAATCTTTTGTTTTTCTAAAGATTTTATTAATTTATTTGACAGAGAGAGGGAGAAAGCAAGAGAGGGAACACAAGCAGGGGGAGTGGGAAAGGGAGAAGCAGGCTTCCTGTTGAGCAGGGAGCCCGATATGGGGCTCAATCCCAGGACCCTGGGATCATGACCTGAGCTGAAGGCAGACGCTTAACGACGCCCCAATAAATAAAATCTTAAAAAAAAAAAATCTCTGGGCCAGGAAGAAACTTCAGAGTTGGGCTTTTGGACAAGGGTCTGCCTTCTTCCCCAGGTTGCCAGCCTCCTGAATAAAGCTCCTATTCCCTTCCAGTCAAAACTTGCCTCTTGACTACTGGCCTTTTGAGCAATGGGGAGCCAAACTTGGGTTCTGGAAACAAGACTAGTAATTTTGACCCTTTTTTCTAATTCTCATTTCTTATCTGGGGAGGATTACCTGCTTTTGGTAGGTGGTCAAGACTACAAATACCCTTAAACTTTCACTGATTGATTTATGTAAAACTAAGAGTTTTCACCATATTCTAACTTGCTTTCCTACTGTACTGCAAAGTTTAATCCGTATGTATTTGAAATATAAAGACACTATGAGATCATAAAGGGAATTTTCTTGGCCTAAGTAACTGAGAACTCTGCACAAAATTAGAACATCTCTTAGCTGTGATAGAATTTTTCATCTCCTTCATTTGGACTGGCTGACCTTATCTGAGCCACAAAGTTCAAGTCAAGTCTAGACACAGCTGTGGTATCAAATGACTGAGGTCGGGGGGTGGGAGGTTGGGGGAGCCAGGTGATGGGTATTAGGGAGGGCATGCATTGCATAGAGCACTGGGTGTGGTGTAAAACTATGAATTCTGTTACGCTGAAAAGAAATGAAGTTTAAAAAAAAAAAAAATGAGGTCATCCTTAGAACTATCCTCTTATTTTAGTATGTCCACTGTAAGGAGTAAAAGAAATTTCATTCCCCATCCCCTATGCCATAAAATGTTACATAAAAGTTAAAATCTTAACCATTCTTAACATTCAATTATACCAAAAGACAGATTTCTAGAAACCATCCTACTCCAATGAATGGGTATCTGGTTTCAGCTCTGGTTTAATAATGAAACTTCTGTAAATATTTTAAACAATTTTTTTGAAAACAAAAAGAGAAAATAAGTTATGCTTACCACTGGAGTCTCCATGCTCCCCGAGGATCCACCCGTGACAGCTTAATGGGTGAACTCCCAGCCTTTCCCCCATTAGGTAACGGAACCGGGCTGAATCCAGATTGCAACCACTTCCAATAACACGGTTTTTGGGAAAGCCACTTATCTTCCAAGCCACATAGGTCAAGATATCCACTATGAAGAAAATATTTAGGCAAAGATACTAGGTAAATTATTAGATAATGTTTAGGGGCACCTGGGTGGCTCAGTGGGTTAAAAGCCTCTGCCTTCAGCTCATGATCCCGGGGTCCTGGGATCGAGCCCCGCATCGGGCTCTCTGCTCAGCAGGGAGCCTGCTTCCCCCTCCCTCTCTGCCTGCCTCTCTGCCTACTTGTGATCTCTATCAAATAAATAAGTTTTTTAAAAAATTATTAGATAATGCTAGTCAAGATACATGGCACTGTATGAATCTTGATAGCGCTTATGTCCCAACATTTTTGTTAAATTTTTAAACCTTTATTCGTAACACAGCAAATTCATTAAGTCCTCAAGAAGTGCAGTTTAATGAAAATAAATTGTGCATTAACAACATCTTATTCATAACTTACCTAAGCTCTTCTTGGGCAAGTAACTAATTTCTAAGTTCTAACTACATTTAGGGGCACTGTATGCCCCTTACTATTTTAAACTTAATGATTTTAGCAAATCCATTCACAAGAGGAAAGTGAAAAATATGAGCAATAAATGTGTGTATACAGAACATAACATATACCATGAGTTTTACTCAAATTCATCTATTTGTGCAATTAAAGGTCTCACCTGGATTGGAAACAACAAGCAACTTGCAGTTTGGGCTGTATTTGACGACATTAGGAATGATGAACTTAAAGATGTTCACGTTACGCTGGACCAAATTAAGACGACTTTCTCCCTCTTGCTGACGTGCCCCAGCTGTGATAATAACCAGCTTGGAGTTTGCAGTCACATCATAGTCTAGACAAAAGGGAACAAAAACCAGATTACAGCCTTTAAGAGAACTCTAATACCTAGCCAGCAGAAAGTTGTTCCATAAACTTTTTTTTTTTTTTTAAAGATTTTATTTATTTATTTGACAGACAGAGATCACAAGTAGGCAAGAGAGGCAGGCAGGGAGAGAGAGGAGGAAGCAGGCTCTCCACGTAGCAGAGAGCCCCATGTGGGGCTCGATCCCAGGACCCTGGGATCATGACCTGAGCCGAAAGCAGAGGCTTTAACCCACTGAGCCACCCAGGCGCCCCATAAACTTCTTTTATGGACAGTTTTAACAATTGTGTTACCTCCCCTACTTCCTTTCATATACAGGTAAATTCAGATAAATGCTTGTACTGCCACCTTCCCAACCCATCTTCTCCTTTAGTTTTTGGCCACTTAACTTGGAAGAAGAGTACATCAACACCTTCCTTTTATTTTGGTTTTAGACTGTGACTTTAGTGACAGCTGGGAGGAGCTAAAAACAATCAAATGAGGTAATTATCCCTCAATTTTTTACCACCTGAGCTCATGCTCACACTCTCCCACACTTTTTTTTTTTTTTTTTTTTTAAGATTTACTTATTTGAGAGAGACGGAGGGAGAGAGAGCACAAGTGGGGTGAGGGGCAGAGGGAGAAGCAGGCTCCTGGCTGGCTAGGCAGGGAGGCCAACGTGGAACTCAATCCCAGGACCCCAGGATCATGACCTGAGCTGAAGGCAGATGTCCAATTGACTGAGACACCCAGGCACCCCGATACTCCTATTTCTACTTAACTACTTCATTATGATCATACCAGTCCAGAGACAGGCTGTTTTGTTTTTTAAGCAAAAGCCACTTTATACTTATCAAGTATGTCTTGCTTCTAGATACCCTATGGTACAGGATGGTCAACCCAGCCTGTAGCTAAGTGGTCACTGATTTTCAAGTGTCAAAAGAAACACCATTTGTACACATGTCCAGGTTTCTTGACCAGGGCTCTTAAGTGTAAGAGGCCCAAGAATATCTGAATAGGCTCATTTATCCTATTCTCAACCTTGTGTTAGTGTGTGAAAGGAAGTAGGGGAAGCGTATTAAATTTAAATATTAGAAACAATGTGGTTACGTACAAACCTGAGGAGCTTTACTAATTACATGCTAACTCAGATGCTTTCCACATTACGGACATACTGGATTTCCGTTTAAAACCATTTACTAGAGGGGCGCCTGGGTGGCTCAGTGGATTAAGCCTCTGCCTTTGGCTCAGGTCATGATCTCAGGGTCCTGGGATTGAGCCCCGCATCGGGCTCTCTGCTTAGCGAAGAGCCTGCTTCCCCCTCTCTCTCTGCCTGCCTCTCTGCCTACTTGTGATCTGTCAAATGAATAAATAAAATGTTTAAAAAAAAAACCAACACCATTTACTAGAAATTGCAACTTTCATATAAAAGGTTACCGATGCAAAATTGTTCAAAGGCTCTCTGATCCTATATAAAAAGTCAATCTCTGAAGCAGGATTTCAAGCCTGATAGAGAATTAAGTTTAACATAGACCACAATATAAGCTTGTCGAAATTCACCTTTGCCAGAGACAATTTTTGGTGTTCTAAGGAAAAGGCTTCCATGCTGGAGATCCATCATCTCTCCCTTCAGTTTGTCTTCCATGACATCAACAAGAGCAAGTTCATCTGCCAAGTCCTAAGAGATAAAACATTTTTAGTCAAATGGAAAGCATATATTATTTAGTCAAACAGAAAGGTGTGCAAAATTTCTGTATTTCTAAGACAGAAAGAGTTCTGCTACTGTATTAGTATCAGGACATACCTCAAAATAAAGGTAGGCCCCCATTTAAAAACTGACTCTCAGATGACCCAAGCACAGGAAGAAGTATTATCTTCTCTCCTCACGACAGCAAGTTTTGCAAGGGCTCCACCACGTATATGGAAGCAGAACCCTGGACTGGCAATGGATGGAATATCATCCAATTACATAAAGCTGCTCTATTTACACTCTCAAATTCAGTTTTATAAGTTGATTTTAGGTTATCATTCATTACATAAGTGAGTCTGACTAATATTATGACTTGGAAGTTAAAAAAAATGGTATTCTGGATCATTCTTTGTCTATATATTTCCCATACATTAACCAATACTAACAGTGTCACATGAAGATAGATTTGTGCATTGCAAAATAATACTGGTGCAAAATATCCTTTCAATTGAACCAGCAAATGTTCACAGGTGCATCTCAGACCAGGAGCATCAGTAACAGATTTAATAGACATGGGTTGTGAACTTATAACCAAGGTAAGTTACACTAGCTGAGCTACAGATCTACCCCGAGTTATCTATAATAACCTGGCAGGTACTCTTACACACACCCAAGTTAGAGAGCATCACAGGAAAAGACCACAGGTGATTCACAGGTGTGAGAAAAACAGATGGCATCAATTTCTGATCCAGTGGGAAAGCAGTAAGAATTGGTACAGGCACCCCCTCATTTTCAGAAGTCTGCATTATGCCAACTCATTTTTACACAAGCCTTAACACTGTACCTGTTTTTACTGAAAGAAATCCAAAGAGGATTTGTGCTTTTATGAAAAAGGCAAAAAGCAAAAATAGCATTCAGTGTTTGTTCTGCAGTGAGCCCTTAGAGAAGTAGTATACATCCTAGGTACCAACAAGCTCCTTCCCTAGGAAGCTTTACTCAGCATCTCAGTATCAAGCTGTCACAGCTCTGAACTGTGTGAGCATCTGTACTTCACCTCTGTTAGCAAGATGTGTCCTAAGGTTCAGAAAAGCCTAAGGTTATTTCTTAGGTCTGGAAATGCTCAAAAAAATTTTCCTTATTAATCAATGGTAACTGTCTTCACTTTACACCATTTTGGATTTGGAAAGGTTTCACAGCAATGCTCTCCCTTAGGATGGTGGGGGAAACCTTTACACTATGTGGCTCCTCCTAAGAACACGTATGAAACAACATGTTGTAACCCAACCTCTACACAGCTCATTTCTGCCTGCAGTTCCTTATTTCAATCCTTTCCTGTTCAAAAGTCAGAATTAATCATTTCACTCCCTTATTTGAACTCCAAATCTAAATTTAAAATATTTTATGGTAAGCTGCAATTATTTTTATATATAAACCAGGCCTGACTACTTAAAATTTGTTTTTTATTCACTCACAAATTCTAACTAAGTGTTAGCTCCATAACTGGTACCAAAATTACTATTCAAGGTGGGAATTTTTGTGGGAGAAAGGCTTAGCATTTCCCACATTTAGCGTGATTTTAATTTTACCAAATGTATGATTTTCAATTCAAATATTATTTTAAAATAACTTTAGCTTGTTTAAAGGCATGGACTCTTTTTTTCATTTGTAGGCAATTCATGCATGTTAACAGGGCAAAGTGAATTTAAGGAACAGTGTCACCATGGGGTGCCTGGGTGGCTCAGTCCTTAAGTGTCAGCCTTCGGGTCAGGTCCTGGAATCGAGCCCCTCACCTCCCTGTTCAGCGGGAAGCCCGCCTCTGCCTCTGCCTCTGCCACTCCCCCTCCTTGTGTTCCCTTTCTCACTGTGTGTCAAATAAATAAATAAATTTTTTTTAAAAAACCTCTTTAAAAAAAAAAAAGGAACTGTGTCACTTGCCTGACAACTTTTTCTTTTTAGTTCAGATACGCTTTTGGTATGGCATCACATTTCTAAAGTTTGTTCCATAAAACGCTGAGTGCATGAACCTGAATCTTTGTATATACAATGTGATAAAGCAATTCTTGGAGGAGTGGGGGCATGGGTGGCTCCCAGAAAGATGGGCTCTCACTTACCTTCATTAAGATACTGATGGCACAAGCCATGCCAACAGCACCAACCCCAACAACTGTAATCTTATTTTGGGGGACATGTTCTTCCTTAAGAAGATTCTGAATCAGCTGATCTTTGAGAGTTGCCATTTTGGACTTAGAACCAAAAGGAATCTAAAGGGGGAAAAAACACGCAGTCACTGCATCTTCTTTAAATTAACGCTATTAACCAAAAGCTGTTCCAAAGGAGTTCATTTTACTTCTTTTGGGGGTACTTGCCACTAAAAAAGGGGGAAGGAAAAAATCTAAAGCTGGCCAGAGGAATGTTGAAAGACCTAATGCCAGGGCCTGGTCTCTCTAGGATCTTGGTGCAAAGGATCTCACCTTAGCGTGGAAGAATAATATTGACGTTTGAGTGTAAGTATAGCTTCCTGTGGACTCGCTCATCTTGACTTATTAACCCCAAGCGGGGCCGCCTTCCTCACACAAAATCGCTGTGAGCTGCCTGCCCAGCTCTACTCCAGTCACCCGGGTTCCCGCCAAACCCTCAAGTAAAGACTGGAGGAACGTGGAAAAATCTGTAACTGCCTCATCAAACGACCCAGTCGTCTTAGGGCATGCAGAAAGCTCTGCTCATGCGCAATCACTCCCTCCTCCAGGCCCATGAGGATGCCAACAGCTCAGCCAGAGCTCACGGGGTTTACCGCCCCTCCCCCACCCTCGCCTGCGCGAGACTAGCGCGCATGCTCATTTCCAAGCAGTGGGCGGGGACAAGAGTAGAGTAAGAACCCCAAGCTTTCAAGAGTTGGGCACTGCCCCGGACGGCGGCGGCGGCCGGGGTAGCCCCGCCCACGAGCGGAAATGACTGGAAATTACCGTGCTCTAAGGGTCAGACGGAGAGAGCCCCGCGGCGGACTTTAGACCTAAGTAGTGCCCCAGCTGGCTGCCTCCCTGGCCACGCGCGCGGCCACGGCCAGACTTTAAATCACAAATACTTGGTGGCTGTAAACCAACACGGAGGGAGGCGCCTCGTGTGGCTTCTGCTGCGATCCATGTTGCAAAGGCGTGAGGCCCGGTAGGAGGAAATTGTCAGTACAGGAAGTGCAAAAATAGCTGTAGAGGCCCGGAGCCCTAAAGTGAATGTGATACGTGGTGTAATCCCCCATTTCCAGCGCCGGGGAGGAAGCCTTCGCTCTGCTAATGCAACCCTGCGCTGCATTCACTGGAAAGATGATCACAGGCTGCATCCCAAAGCCCCACGTCTAGTCTTGAGTTCCAAAAGGGCAAAAATATCCGAGAGGACTTCCAGGCAGGCAGCCCAGAGTCACCATGCTGGAATCGAGTCTCTCCTTACAAATCACTGCTATTTCTAGACCTGGCTTCACCGAAAACCTAAGGATCCAGCGCTCCCTTTAATGTGGGGACACGGGTGACGGAGGAGCCCAGCAGAAAGAGGGTCTATTCCCCAACTCTGCCACCCACTTTGTGACCTCAGAGTTGCCCTAACCTTCTCCCAGCTTTAGGTCCCCCCCATTTTTCAAAAGGAGTGGATGGTACCAGATATCCTACTCGCAAAATACCATCTGCGACGCAAGAGGGAGGAATTCTCTTCCGGCTTCATCTTTGCATGCATCGTGCCTAGGGCAGCACCTGATACATCAGCAGCCGCTTAGTAAGTGTAATTTGCGCAGAGAGCGCCCTGTAACAGCGACAGCAGCCGCTCCCTGGAGTCCACCTCTCGCGAGCCCCAGGGTTAAAAAACGACCCAAGCAGCGCTCCCCGGCTTTCATACCTCCTCCCCCATCCCCACCGCCCGACTGCTGAGGCTTTTTCGGCTCTGTGGGTTCTGGAAACCCGACCTCGAGTTCTGTGCCGTTCGTCTCTTTTTAAGCCCAGAGGTATGCCCCACCCTTCGTTATCTGTCCTATTCTTGTCCTACTGCATCCACTTGGGCTTTCGACCACAGGATTTCCCAGCCCGACCAGAGATCGCGGTGCCCGCTTAGAACAAAAGCTGAGTGCGGCGGGCTCCCGAGCCCACGGAGGGCGTGGGCCACCGCCCAGGTATGGTCTGCGACCTCTGCCTCCACCCCGCCACCCCCACGCCCCGGAAGCGGAGACCCCTTTGCGGGCAGCGTCGAGTTAGCAAACCAGAGGCTGCTTATCGCTCTCCTGACCCTCCAGCTCCGCACACTTGGGGCCAGACCGTACCGGGAGTGCACGTCGGGAAGACGGGCGTCAGCGGCGCGCGAGATACGGACTTGGCGGCAGCGGCTCCGACACTCGGAGCTGAGCGCGGGAGGGGCCTTAAATGGAACCGCGAAGCTGACGTCAGGGGGGAGCCGGGCGGACGTGCGGAAACCCACGTGTGGGTCGGACTAGGGGCGGGCTCCGAGCCGGGCGGGGCAGTGGAGCAGCTTAGGCGGCGCGCGCAGCGGGACCGCCAACCTGCCGACAGACCCATGTGCGTCCGGAGGTCTAAGGGGCTGCTAGAGCCACGCTACCTCCCGCCACAAAAGCCCAAGCCAATCAAGCGGACCCTCAGGAAAAGCTTAATCGGAATCTTCACCGCTGTTTCCCATTGCCCAGAACAGCTTCTGGCACGCAGGCGCTCAACAGTTTGTTGGAAAGGAGGGAATGCCTAGCGCAGCATCATTCTGACCCTACCCAGGTCGTGTGTGTGATCGCCAAAACTCGTTGTGTACTCCACCTGCTGCTAAACCTTCCAAACCCCCAACTCATAGTGAGACTTCAGCTCTAGCCTTCGTTGGTGGTGGTTTCCTTTGCCTGGCCTGCCTGCCTTCCCGATACCTTCTTTAAACCTTACCCATCTAGTAACACAGCACGCAAAGTTGGTGTCTCTCGTTTCTGCATCTGCGGAGCTGTGTCTCCTTCAAACCGGTTTGCATTGGTGATGTGTGTCACTCTGCTCTCCTCCCTGGCCGTGATTCTCTCAAGGCCGTGGATCAGTCTACTTCCTCCTTTCCACCCGGGACCAACTTAGAGTCCAGTTGGGAGAAAGATCCATAATTACGGGTTTCTTAGTTTTGAAGGGAACATGCTAATCTCAGTTCCAGAAAAACAGGGCATCTCTCTAGCATGTCCAACAGTTTTCTCATCACTCTAGGAGGCCCAGCCACCTAGGCTCTCACCTCAAACACGCAGCTGGACCAGCTAAAGGCCAACCACAGATTATCCGTTGTTTCTCAGGGGAGGGCCTATCTATGCAATACTGCCTGTGGTTACTCAGTTTTTGCAACAATGTCCTCATTCAGTCAGGGCTGGGCGCCTGCCTATTTGTCAGATGTGACCACAGCTGCTGGCAGGAGGGCAGAGCTCAGAAAATAGAAGGTAGGCTGGGAAGACAGGTAAGAACTCTCACCAGAACTCTGGAATGACCTCTAAAGGTAATTTAGGCAAAAGTTTTCAGCCCCCTAAATTAAGGCGCCTACAGCTCCCTCCAAGCACAGCTTCCTTCTTTGAAGAACAGTAGTCTCTACTCAACCTTACAAATATGAGTAAAACAAGTACCATAAAACAAGTACCAAATTTACTAAGCACCTCCTATGTGCCAGGCAGCAAGCTAGGTAATACCTATACTCATCCTCACGGTAATTCTTTGGAGTAGGCATAATTATCCCCATTTTGTGGATAAGAAGCCAAGGCTCAGAGAGATTCGTGACTTTGCCAAGGTCATACAACTAGTAAGTGATTGCAGCTGATCTTCAGGACCTCCTTCAAAGCCCATGACCTTTTTCCTGTATAGGACGTTGTCCCATCTCCACCCTTCACCCTCAACTCCACAAAAGTGAAATTATGGAGGGGGCCCAGCCAGTCCTAGGCTCAGAAAGTTGCATTTTCAGTGACAGATAGTAGATGTCACTGGGGGTCCCCACCTGTCTGTTGAGCTGAGACATCAGTCTTCTCCTGCCTTCAGACTGGTACTTATTCCATCCATGCTCCCGCTTTTCAAGCCTTTAGACTTGGACCAGAGTTTACACCACCTGCTGTCCTGGGTCTCCAGCTTACAGATGGCTGATCTTGGGATTTCTCAGACTCCATAATTGCCTGAGCCAATTCCTTGTAATAGATCTCATTATAACTCTTATTGGTTCTGTTTCTCTGGAGAACCCTAATACAGTCCAAATGGGAGAATTTCTGTACTCAAGTCCAGGCAGAATGGGGGACCCATGAGATGAGCTAGAAAAGCACTGTTTCAGAGGGCAGACCAGACTTCTCCAACCTAACCAAGTGTTCTTCAAGGATGGCCCCTTTAAAAGGGAACATTTCACAAAGAGGCGGCTTGACCAGGGGACAGGCTGGCCTCAGAGAATGGGTGGTGCTAGGCAACCCATATAAGATTTAACTAAAATAGGAAAAAAAAGAAAAATGATTTTCCCAAAAAGGACCTGGCCAAAGGATCGTGTCCACCCAAAACAGAGGTCTGAGTCACTCCTTCATTCAGTATTTGTTACTCCTCCTCAAGAAAGTTCAATGGCTCCTCACTCGAGGGCCTCAAGAATGAAATCCAGGGGTGCCTGGGTGGCTCATTTGGTGGAGCATCTGCCTTCTGCTTGGTGTGATCCTGGGAGTCCTGGGATCGAGCCCCGCATTGGGCTCCCTGTTCAGCAGGGAGCCTGCTTCTCCCTCCACCTAACCCTACCCTGTTCGTGCTTTCTTTCTCTCTCTCTCAAATAAATAAATAAAATCTTAAAAAAAAAAATCCAAGGAATAAAATCCAAATTCCTTGGCAGTCACTCTAGGCCTTCTATGATGCAGTGCCCACATCCCCTCTCTTACCTTATTGCCTATTTTCCTTCATGCTCCCTACATGCCAGTCCCAAGGCTCCTTCCCACCTTCCCCAGATATGCCATGCACTTCCACCAAGGCGGTTCCTTGAGCCTGCATGTTTTCCACCTTGTCACCATCCCTGCCCTCCCCAAACCCACAGACTCATAGATCAAATGCTGTTGCCTGAGCTTTATATTAAACTAATCCTTATTGCTTTTTTTTTTAAGATTTTATTTATTTATTTGACACATAAAGATCACAAGTAGGCAGAGAGGCGGGGGGGGGGGGGGGGGGGGGGGGGGGGGGGGGGAGGTGGCGGCGGGGGAGGAGCAGGCTCCCCGTTGAAAAGGAAGCCCCACATTGGGCTCGATCCCAGGACCCTGAGATCATGACCTGAGCCAAAGACAGAGACTTAACCCACTGAGCCACCCAGGCACCCCAAACTAATCCTTATTGCTGCTCCTCTCTTTTTCTCACTAGCCTGTGAGCTCCTCCTGGACAGAAACTTTCTCCCTTATCTCCATACTCCCAGCATATACGTTAATTTGTTTTACAAATATATTTTGAATTATATGCTCGCTATGCAAAGGGCACTGTGCTAGGTGCTGGGGATATAACAATGAATGAGACAGATGCATAAGTCTTCAAAGACTATACCATTTAATGGGGGAGACCAACAGCCTTCTCCCCTATGGCTAAAATGTAAGATAGAATATAACACTACCTCAAAAGAGGTACCAAAAAAAAAATTGCTTTAGCATTCAGAAAAGAGAAATTTCCTTTGGGTACAGGAGTATCAGAGAAGGCTTCCTGGGAGAGGCAGAATCTGAGCTTAACCTAGAAAAAGACTTCAATTGCTGAAGATCAGGTGTTGAGCAATCAGAGAATGCAGTGTGAGGAAACGCATGGAGGCAGGAAATGCAAAATGTGTCTTGTGAACCCTTTTTTTTTTTTTTAAAGATTTTACTTTATTATTTACAGACAGAGATCACAAGTAGGCAGAGAAGCAGGCAGAGAGAGAGAGGGGGAAGCAGGCTCCCGGATGGGCAGAGAGCCCGATGCGGGGCTTGATCCCAGGACCCCGAGATCATGACCTGAGCCGAAGGCAGAGGCTTTACCCCACTGAGCCACCCAGGCGCCCCATGTGTCTTGTGAATCTTAAGCTTTAAATGCCAGGCTATGAAATATGGGTGTTTTTGCCTTTTTTTTTTTTTTTTTTTTTGTGGTCAGTAGGAGTCAGAGATGTTTTGGGAGAATGGGAGAGTTAGAGGGAAAGCAAGCAAGGTAGTTGCAAGGTCATGGAAAGCAGGGCAGGGTGGGGCAACACACCTTGTTTTGTAATAATACACAAGAAGCTCAGAACTCATACAGCTCCAACTGCAACTGTACAGAACATTCGCTTCCCTGACACACCCTACACAGCCCCGCAGCCCCTCTTTTTTTCACCGTTTCCATGTTTGCAAAGTTGATGGCTTTCCTGAGTTGCAGGGCCCCAGATGCAGACGGTCTCATCGGTTTCTGTCCCTGACAGGCCAGGCCCTGCTGAGGATGAGCCAAAGCAGAGGCTCCTCTCTCTGGCAAGAGAGCAAGTGCCTGCCCCTGGAAGACTGCTTCCTGTAGTCCCCCCAACCTCCTCTCACACGGTGGGAGTGGAAGCCAAAGACTCCACCCTGATTACGCAAGTTCTCCTGGGTGCCTCCCCCACCCCCCTTCCAGGCTGCCCTCATCGTCAGGTACTAGAAGCTGCCTCTGTTTCTCTTTTTGACTTGGATAGTATTCCCTCCGGAGTTCATTCCTCACATGATCACCTAATAAAATTCACCTCAAAAACTCTGGATTCTTTTTTCTGTAGACTGAATGTTTGTGACCACCCCCCCCACCATGTCCCCCAGTCATATGTTGAAACCTAATTTCTAATGTGATAGTATTGGGAGGTGGAGCCATTAGGAAGTGATTAGATCATGAGGGTGAAGACTTCATGAACAGGATTAGTGCCCTTAAAAAAGAGGGGCTTCCTTGTCCTTTCTCTCATGTGAAGACACAGTGAAAAGACAGCTGTCTATGAACTTGGAAGTGGGCCCTCACCAGACACCTACTACAGCCTGGGTCTTGGACTTCCTAGACTCCAGAACTGTGAAAAATAAGTTTCTGTTGTTGAGAAGTCACCCAGTCTGTGGTGTTTTATTACAGCAGCCTGAATGGACTAAAGCACCTTCCAGCCACTTCCCATCCTAGGAAAAGAAATGAGATCTGTGCCCTTTCCTATCCGTCTTACCCTGGCAGGGAGTGAGTCATCACACTTTCCATCACGTTGACAGGTTCCAAGGCAAAGACTGTCACCAGAATATAAGTGGCTTCCAAATTGAGGGGCCTCAAAATCAGTGCTACAGAGGGTGTCCTAAGCCCTCTCCAAGCTAGACAATCCCCAGTGTATAGAGTGTCCCTTATCTAATCACCACAGGGGAGGACTGTGGGAAGTTGTGACAGCCTTTTCCTCTGACATCTTGGGTGGCAAGGACAGTGATGGGCATGGCTTAGCAAAGATGAGTGGGCAGCCTGGTGGAGAGGGAGAGGTGACACAGACCTGAGGGGTCAGGAGACCTGGATTCTTGCCTGGCTTGGTCATGGGCCTCTGAGTGACATTGTGGCAGTCACATTCCTTCGGTAGCCTCAACATCCTTGAGTAAACATAAGAGGATCTCTGCCAGTTCTAACACCCAGGTAGGATCTGAGTTCGTGAATCAACCCTCCATGCACACCTTCATTTTTAGGACTGCTCAGAACTCAGAGGCAAAGCTGTCTTCCATTTTGGGAAGTGATTTGGGCTGCTCCTGGGGTGGAGGCGGACATTCGAGGTGCCTGGCTGCGTCCATGGCAACAAGAATCCCATGCTTAGCATTATCTAATGCCCAATATTAGTTCCAAAACTGGGTCCAAAATTCCCAAGAAACTGGTTGGGTGTCGAATATGTGAATGAAAAACCTCACTGGGCTTTGGAACCAAATTACTGATAACAGGAACCCATCTCTCTCTGATTCTTCAAGGAATTCTTGAAACCTTACCAAATGAGGAATTACATTCCAAGCTCTAGCTCAAAAAAGAAGTCTGATTTCCTATAAAATTCTAAGAGGATCAAAGCAAGTATAGTTGTGAATAAAGCCCGACTACTCTATTTGTAATTTCCTGGGGCTACAGCACGGGGAAGGAATGCAGGTCTCCTTATTTGTGCAGCTGCTGACTGGCAGAGCCCCCTCACTGAATTTGGGCCTGTGGGCCCTGGGATTTTGTTTAAACTGCTGTTCACAGCCATTCATCTAGCTGTACCCCGTTCATCTGCCTGTACTTTGAGCCTGTTCAGAGGGCCCTGGCCTGAAAAGGCCGTCTCACCTCATATTTTTTGGGTACTAGAAGAGGTTCTGACTCCCTGGGGAGCATGAGAGTCTGTTAAGAGAAGCAAAGGAGAGGTTCCTAGGTACCTCAGGAAGTATCCCGGCTGTGGTGGGTCTGGTGCCGAGGAGGAGAAGGCTTCCCCTGCAGCTAGATAAAGTCCACTGGGTCCCTCACACGTGCATAGCCTAGGGTGGCTGTCATGTTCAGTGCTACTTTCACTTCAGCCAGGAGAAGGAAACAGAGCAGGAATTGTTTTACCTCCATTTTACTGGTGAGACTGTGGAAACCTCAAAAAATGGAATTGCCCCAGGCCACACAGCTGGAAAACAGCCAGGTAGACTGCACACTCCCAGACTAGCTTTCTTTCCTGGGGCCCACTCTGCCCCAAGCCTTTTCCCGTGGTGCTTCACAGCCTGGAAAGCACTTAGCCAGCCCTCTGCTCCCAGGATCTCAAAGGGCAAATGTGACAGGGCTGCAGAAAGGTCCAGGCGGCTCATCTGTCCACAGGGCTGCTCCAAGGCTTTATCTAATCAGCCTCCCTCCCCCTGGCACTCCATTACCTTGCATGGCGTGCCTGTGTGAGGGACCAAACTCTGCCCTTTGTACAAACACACTTGCCGTGTCAGGCCCCGTCAAAGGACATTCCAACTTAGCTCATCCTCCAGTTTTAGCCACAGAAGGGAGGAAAGCCTAGGGGAGGCCCTCCCAGCCTTGGCCCTTCTTTAGCCACTGAATCAGAGGGAGACCAGCCCCTCAGGCCTGCCCCTGCGTTGCTGACACTGTGGGGCCTCTCCACTATCTCTTCCGGCCCACAGGGCAAGCATTCACTGTGGGACACGAGGGCTCAGGGGAGGGAAGTGCTCTTGGTTCCCATAGCGTTTCAGTGGTGGTGACCAAGGTGCTGGGGCCTCCCAGCGAGTTTGGTACTTGCTCACTGCACCAGACATGTGGTCTTCTCAGGCAGCCTGGGCTCTAGCCTGGCACTGTGGGTGTGGCTCTCACTCCAGTCTCTGAATCCTGGTTTTTTCCCACTGTCCCAGAGCCTCTCCCAGCAGCCCTGACTGAGGTTGGCAGCTTGGCAATGAGGCCTCACTGTGCAGGCGGCCACACCCAGCCATTAGTGCTACAGTATTGGCACGAGGCCAACGCAGCCTCTCCTGGCTCTCCAGGCCCCTGAGCAGCAGCTCATGATGTCACAGGCCCTCCCCCGAGTCTCCGCTCCCTCTGAAGCAACCACATTTCTCCTCCTTCTTCATCAGCCACAGATGGGCACAGGCTGTGCCGGCATCTCCGTAGTAACCGGAGCCTTCAGCTTCCTGCCTTGGGCCACAATCCAGAGCCAGCACCCTTGGCAGAACTCCTCTGCAGACACCAGGAAGGCTGACTGTTGCTGCAGGCCCTTCCCCCCTTAGTGCCAGCCCTGGGAACAACAGCCTAAGGAGGTCGCCGGGCTGGGTATCCCTTTAAACCCATCAGTTTTTTGAGAAAGGTCCTGAAATGAGGGCAAGCTGGGAAGCCCACTCCCTCTCCCCCCTGTGGAATTGATTCTTCAAGGCAGGTAGTGGGGTGCTGGTGTTAAACCCTTTTCAGGGCAATGGGTGAAAGTTAAAAATTCCACAACATGTTGGTTGGCTTTAGACTTTGCTCTTCCTGGCAGAGGGGGTAGTGGCAGTCCAGGAGACAGAGTGCAATGGATTAGGCAATGATCCCAGTTCCTGGCCATCTCTCACCCCACAAAATGGCTCCTGGGGCAGTTGAGGTGCTGGCAGGTTCCCAACCGGGGAAGGGGGTTATGGATGAGAAGTCAAAGACTCCATTTTACTGGTGAGACTGTGGAAACCTCTGTCCTGGTGGGAATGAGAGGATGGGCAGACCTGCCCCCTTGTCAGCTCTCCTGATGGAGAGGAGGAGGGGTGCTCGCGGGGCACCCAGGGGTAGGGACGGCTCTGACCTCACTGCCGTGATTCCCAGGACTGGGGAGGTGTCTTCATAGAGGTTCTGTTTCCAGGAGAAAAAGAAATCAGAATGCCAAGTGGAACTGCTTATGGTTGCCACGCTTCTCTTCTCAGCTCAGAGATACCCACTTCTCTGCTTTCAAGGACAGCACTCCTGGTAGGGGAGAGGAGCGGGCCTGAAATTCGGCTGCTGTATGTATACAGTACCAGGCCAGTGTTCACAGCCTTCCCTGCTCCCCAGAGCACCCCAACCCTTTACCGTTTGCCCCCAGTCTCAGAGGGGAGTCCATCTTTGCACGTGTTCTTTGGGCTTTTGCGATGCAGAATCAAGAACCTCAGTTGGTTGGCCTAAGACTATATAGGACGGTAGAGGGGAGCTTTGGGTCTACAGGCTGTTAATACACATGATAGAGAAGCAGAGAAAACATCTCAAGGGAATTGTGGAGGGGGGTGTGGGGGGAGGTTTTATTTTATTTTTTAAAGATTTTATTTATTTGAGAGAGAGGCAGTGAGAGGGCATGAGCGAGGAGAAGGTCAGAGGGAGAAGCAGACTCCCCGTGGAGCTGGGAGCCCGATGCGGGACTCCATCCAGGGTCTCCGGGATCATGACCTTAGCCGAAGGCAGTCGTCCAACCAACTGAGCCACCCAGGCGTCCCTGGGGGGAGGTTTTAAAAGATATGCCCTAACTCTGCGGTTGGCTGAAGGTGGGCTGCAGAGGAAGGCGGATTCTCACTTTGTGTGGCTGCAGTCCTCACTGTGATCCACACTCCCACTTTGCTGGAGGGCCAGCCAAGCATCTGAGCTATTTTGAAATTCCCTGTGACCACTGAAGGGGGCTTCTTAGTGTCAGGAGCCCAAACCCCGTGGGTTCAGACTTTGAGAGAATTGCCAGAATAATCACTCCCATGTTTCCCGAACATTTAGTATGTCCCTAGCCCTCTACTGGGTGCTTTAGGAGCATTCTCTGATTTAATCCTCACGACTGCCCCGAAGAGTAGGGGACATCATCGTGTTCGTTTTAGAAACAGGAACTGAGTCTGAGCGAGGTGAAGGAGCTTGTCCACAGTCCCATGGCCAGATGTCCCAGGCTACCATGTGCGGTAGCTGCGCTGCAGAGGCCTGCGATCCGAGAGGGGAGAGGCGTGGGGCAGGCTGCATGTGGAGATCAGAGCTCCCGCCCCTAGCAGCAGGAACAATGGAGAGTTCCTCTCAGCAGCCTCCCAAGGACATTGCCAGGCCATCCTGAAGAGGACTCTCTCCAGAGCGGCAGACTCTCACTGAGCTAATGAAGCAGAAAATGGATGAGGTTTCCATGAGATTTCCATGAGGCATCGCTGCCTAGAGGCTGCTCCCTCACTGATGTGAGCAGCAGGAATGCACCGAGCGGCAAAGTGGTTTTCTCTGGGGCAGCTCCTGCCAGCCTGTTTTGGGGCCATTTTGCTAAGACCTGAGGGTGGAGGGGCTGGGGAACTCACAGCCCAAGTGGACCCCTCGGAGGAGGAGGCCCTTTGTGTCTCTCTGTCCTGGCCATTCAGAACCCAGACGTCTCCCTCCTGCCCCTGCCACATAGAGAGACGTTTTGTCCTCTCCAGGAGAGGGATGCATAGCAGGGCCTCCGTCTACGCGGGGCTCCTCTAGGCTGCATCAAACTCCTTACCCTTCAGAAAGACAGTCTCAGCAGGAACCTCTGCTTTGGGCGCCAGACAAGACTTGGGTTCCAGCCCTGACTCTGCTTCTACTGCCCGTATGTTTCTGGGCAAGTCACTTCACCCCTCTGTGCCTTATGCAGCTGTGAGAGAGAACAAAATGACAGAACCCATCTGATAGTTTTAATGCAAGAAGGACTTGGCACAAGGCACTTGCTCAATAAGCCATTTCTTTTTTTTTTTTTTTAATATTTTTTTAATTTCTTTTCAGCGTAACAGAATTCATAGTTTTACACCACACCCAGTGCTCCATGCAATGTGTGCCCTCCATAATACCCACCACCTGGCTCCCCCAACCTCCCACCCCCCTCAATAAGCCATTTCTTTATCTCAGGAAATGAGCTGAGGAGAGAGTTGGGTTTGTGGTCTCTGTTCTGACAGTTTGTCATTTATTTTGGACTATAACTGGCTCACAGACTTATTCTTGGCCCTGCACTGAGGCCTGTCCTAACCTCTTCCTCAGGTGAGGGCTGCCCCAGGACCTGCATATAATGCCTCCCTTATCCAAGTTTGTTTTGGTTGGTTTTCTTGGGGGGGAGGTGGTGTTTTGACTTTTTTTTTTTTTTTTTTTTTTTTAAGACAGACACCTTGGGGTGCCTGGGAGGCTCAGTTGGAGTGTCTGTCTTCAGCTCAAGTCACGATCCCAGAGTCCTGGGATCGAGGCCCACATCGGGCTCCTAGCTCAGCAGGGAGTCTGCTTCTCCCTCTCGCTCTGCCTCTCCCCCTGCTCATGGCCTCTTTCTATCTCTCTGTCTCAATAAATAAATAAAATCCTTTAAAAAATTGTTAAAAAATAAAAATAATCTTTTTTAAAAAAGATTTTATTTATTTGACAGACAGAGATCACAAGTAGTCAGAGGTAGGCAGAGAGAGAAGGGGAAACAGGCTCCCCGCTGAGCAGAGAGCCTGATGCAGGGCTCGATCCCAGGACCCTGAGATTATGACCTGAGCTGAAGCCAGAGGCTTAACCCACTGAGCCACCCAGGTGCCCCCCCAAAATAAAAATAATCTTAAAAAAAAAGGGGAACGCCTTATTACTTAGTATTATAGTTATATATCTATATAGTTATATCTATATTGTTATATATATATATATAGTGGGCTGGGCTGGCCAGGGAGGGGCTACCAGTTCCTAGTTTCCTATGGTGCCTCTAGTCCAGGGTATGAAATACATGAGTGTTCCTCGACACCCTAAGCTGGCCATGCTGCCTGGCCATTGCCAAACACAGGCCAGTTTCTGCCTCTTGCATGGGTTCAGAAAGGCAGCCTCTGCCTGGGAAGCCAGCTTTCCTCCATTTTTTTTCTCATGGGTTGGAAAGACAAACAGCTGTGCAATGTCCAGACAGCCACTGAGGGAGGCACACATCTCCAGGAGACAGGTTCTGATCAGTGTCTTTCCCCAACTATGGCTCTTTGCTTTGGCCTCTTACTATTCTGGGTTTGACTCCTAGCTCAGCCGCTTACTGTGAGAACGTGGGCAGGTTATTTGATCTCATGGAGCCTCCGTAGAATGGAGATTATACCATTTTCACAGATTGTTGTGAGGTTTAAATGCAAAGCTCTGGGCATAATAAATGGTGCTCAAGGGATGCATAGGTGGCTCAATTGGTTAAGTGTCTGCCTTGGGCTCAGGTCATGGTCCTGGGGTCCTGGGATCAAGTCCCTCATCCGGCTCCCTGCTCAGCGGGGAGCCTGCTTCTCCCTCTGCTTGTGTGTTCTCGCTCTCTTTCTTGGACAAATAAATAAATAAAATCTTTAAAAATAAATAAGGGGCGCCTGGGTGGCTCAGATGGTTGGTTAAGCGACTGCCTTCAGCTCAGGGCATGATCCTGGAGTCCCAGGATAGAGTCCCGCATGGGGTTCCCAGCTCAGCAGGGAATCTGCATCTCCCTCCGACTCTCCCCCTTCTTGTGCTCTCTCTCTCATTCTCTCTCTCAAGTAAATAAAATCTTTAAAAATAAACTAATAAAACAAAATAAATAAAATAAAATACAACAAAATAAATTATGCTCAAGAAATATTAGTTCCCTTTTCTATTCCTTTGGGGAGATCTGGAATGTTGCACTCTGGGACACTTTCTGGGAAGCTCTCAAGAGCTCCATCTAATAAGGGGGACAACCCGCAGGAGCCAGGAAAGACCTTTGATACCACATGCTTCCCAACTGGCACTGCCTTGCTGGGCTGGAGATATGGCAGGGGCAGTTCTAAGACAGGCACCGAGCCAGTTGCCTTCCCTGAGGCTAAGAACTAAACACATCAGAAAACTGTCAATTACCAACCCCTCCCATATGCTCACCTGGCAGCTCAGGGCAGCAGGAGCAAAGGTGCAAAGGAAGGGAGGTCCCTGGGAGGAGAAATACAGCCCTAAGACAGAGGCAGTTTCTAGGAGGAGGTCAACTTTGCTACTCCAGCTCTGACCCCCTGCAGATAGCCTCTTGCCATTGAGAATCAGCTAACTCAAACCAGGGCAGAAGCATTTCTACACTAATTCCACAGAAACAAACTGATTTCGGTGAGGAAGGCTACCACTGGGCAGTCCTTAGTTTCCATTCCAGTTTGCGGACCAGCAGTAGGAGAAGAGCATACATCCAGGGCTATTTTGGAAAGCGATGTGCTCAAGTCTCCTTTCTGGATCATGCAGCACTAACTCGTTGCAACTCAGGATTAGTGCTTACCAAATTTTAGTCATCGTCACAATGTTTACCATTCCTGAATAGCACCTATACTAAAATTTATTCAACAATTTTCCCCTCCCTCTTTTCTTTGTTTCTTTTTTTCAAGTAGGCTCCATGCCCCATGCTGGGCTCAAACTCAGGACCCTGAGATCAAGACCTGCACTGAGATCAAGAGTCACATGTTTAACTGACTGAGCCACCTAGGTGCTCCTCAACACTTTCCTTTAAAATGATTCACTATTTTTTTAATTCATTCTTAGCAAAATCTGAGCCTGATATACGAGTTATACACACACACACACACACACACACAGTAAAATACACGACTATTACAATTGTGAAGTGCTCTTTCATCTGATACTTAATCAAGCCCTTGGAGGTGTACTAACCACGATTTAGAAAACACTGGGCTAGTGAAGAACTTAGTAGGAGAATACTTAGGAACACGTTAAGAACTTTGGCCTACTGTATCACAAGGAACTGAGGCCAGCTAATAGGGGTGTGTGTAATACTAATTTAGAGCAATCACCTTCTGGGGCCTCTAGTCATGAACTGATCACCATTCACCTAGACCTAAATAAAATAAAACATCTCCAAAATTCATCACTAGTGGACCTTTGGTTAAACATGGAGGATTGAATTAATATGTTTATCTTAGCTAAACTATACTGATGGGAAAAGAATACACGAAGGTATAATCACACAAAAATGGAAGAGATTGGAAGAGGAGACTACCACAGATGATGTCTGCTGACAAGGTGTTGGTGTTTTTTTTTTTTTAAAGATTTTATTTATTTATTTGTCAGAGAGAAAGAGAGCACACACAGGCAGAGTGGCAGGCAGAGGCAGAGGGAGAAGCAGGCTCCCTGCCGAGCAAGGAGCCCGATGTGGGACTCGATCCCAGGACGCTGGGATCATGACCTGAGCCGAAGGCAGCCGCTTAACCAACTGAGCCACCCAGGCATCCCTGATGACAAAGTTTTACAAAGTTGAAATCAGCATGACTCACGCCAGAGTGAAATCCAAGCATCCCCAGGACATGGTTAAGAGGTAGAAGCTGCAAGTTCCCCTGCAACTAGGAATTGGAGGTAGCAGCTACTGTGGAAGGTAGAAGTAAAGTGCGGGGCTGGAACAAGGGATACAAGGGACTGTTGGGACTCCTAGATGCCTATCACCACCCTTTGAAACGAAACAACTCTTTCCCGTGTCTACCCGCGCTGAAAATGGGACGTTTAGTCTTTGGGAAGATGAATCAGGACCCAGGCACGGTGAGAGGTATGGTGAGTGGCCCTAAATACAGGAGCAGAAAAGAATGTGTGCTGAACAGAATTCCTGAGGCAATTCCCAGAAAGCTTCTAGGCTAAAACATTCCCAGGTAGATACATGGAGGCACCTTCCCCTGAGAGACTAAAGGGCCTCAGAGAGAAGTCCCCCAATACTGACATTTGCAGAGTCGTGGCTGGAAAGCAGGCTTCCCTCCACAGTGACCCCCAGGAAGTCCTCTACCTGACAGGCCTGCCTCTGCACATTGAGCTTTGAAGCTGCTTTCAAGTATCTCACTCAAATACAAGAGCTAGCTGAGGGGTTTTATAGTGTTTTCACTGTTTGGAGAAGTAGCCACAGGAGTGTCAGAAGATCAAGCAAGCTGCAGACCATGATGAGGTTTTCCCAGGAAAGACAGAAATGTTCGTCAATGCTAAGCGAAGTCAGTCAGAGAAAGACAAATACCATATGATTTCACTCATATATGGAATTAAAAAAAAACAAACAAGCAAAGGGAAAAAAGAGAGAAAGAGGAAAACCAAGAACAGACTCTTAACTACAGAGAGCAAAAGGATGGTCACCAGAGCGGGGAAGGGTGTGGGGGGATGGGGAGGTGGGGGAAGCAGGTGATGGGGATTAAGGAGCACACTTGTCGTGGTGAGCACGGGTGACAGAACTGTTGAATCACTATACTGTACATCTGAAACTAATATAGCACTGTATGTCAACTAATTAAAAACTTAAAAAAAAGAAAGAAAGAAAGAAAGAAAACCCAAGTTGGTTCTAGCCCCCTGCCTGGCTGCAATGCTGGTCTTCTGTTTGCCCAGCCGGGCCACTCTCCTCTTCCCCAACCCTGCTCTGGGCCCTGGGGGACTGACCTGAATGAACCACACAGCAGCAGTGCCCCACGCCCTCTGCCTCTGCCTTCCCTGGAGGAGACTCGGAGAGAGGGAGAAGCAGACCTTCTCCCCATGGGACCATGGGTGGGCTGTGTCCCTCTACTCCTGTCTTCTCTTCTGGGAACCACTCCTTTCCATCACTTCATCAGGCCTAGGCCTGGTAGGTTGGGTACTACCCTATTCCTACAGTTTCTCTATACTCTGCCCACACCTCTGTAAATAGTCCCTTCATTAACCTCAAATTCCCCAATTTGTGGGTGCCATTTGTTTCCTGCCAGGACCATGACTGTGGCACGGAACAATATTTACATAATCAAAATGTAAAGCCTATTGATTATCAAAAAGCTGTGAAATAGGGGGAGCCTGGGTGGCTCAGTCAGTTAGGTGTCTGCCTTCGCCTCTGACTCTGGTCTCAGAGTCCTGGGATCCAGCCCCACAATGGGCTTCCTGCTCAGCCTGGGAGTCTGCTTCTCCCTTTCTCCCTCTCCTCCTGCTCTCTCCCTCTCTCTCTTTCAAATAAATACATAAAATCTTAAAAAAAAAAAAAGGCTGTGAAATAATTATATTGGGATGGAGAGAGGGAAATGGGAATAATGATATAAGAACACTAAATCCTCTACTACCAAAATAGAAAGTCAGCAGATAATAACAAAATTGATAAATTAAGAAAAAATTGTATATAAGTGAAAGGAGTTGAAAGTGATTGATTCTGTGAAGAGGGAATAAAGAGCAGGGAGCAGTGGGTTGGTAGACATGTTTTGGTATGTGCTTTGTAGTGCTTTTTTTTTAAGATTTTATTTATTTATTTGACAGGCAGAGATCTCAAGTAGGCAGAGAGGCAGGCAGAGAGAGAGGAGGAAGCAGGCAACCCGCTGAGCAGAGAGCCCGATGCGGGGCTTGATCCCAGGACCCTGGGATCATGACCTGAGCCGAAGGCAGAGGCTTTAACCCACTGAGCCACCCAGGCGCCCCGGCCCTTTTATTCTTTTGAGGACCTAGCATATAATGGATGCTTAGTGGTTCCAACAGAAGAGTTTAAGCCTGTGTGGCTCTCCCTACCAGCTTTATTTATTATTATTATTTTTTAAAGATTTTATTTATTTATTTGACAGAGAGAGAGACAGTGCGAGACAGTCTACAAGCAGGGGGAGTGGGACAGGAGAAGCAGGCTTCCTGCTGAGCAGGGAGCCTGATGTGGGGCTCGATCCCAGAACCCTGGGATCATGTCCTGAGCCGAAGGCAGATGATTAACGGCTGGGGCACCGAGGCGCCCCTCCCTTTTTAAAAAAGAGTTTATTTTGGGGGCACCTGGGTGGCTCAGTGGGTTAAGCCTCTGCCTTTGGCTCAGGTCATGATCCCAGGGTCCTGGGATGGAGCCCCTCATTGGGCTCTCTGCTCAGCAGGGAGCCTGCTTCCCCCTCGATGTCTGCCTCTCTGCCTACTTGTGATCTCTCTGTGTCAAAGAAATAAATAAAATCTTTAAAAAAAGTTTATTTATTTATTTGAGAGAGAGAGCGCGCACAAGCAGGGGGAACAGCAGGCAGAGGGAGGGAAAAGCAGGCTCTCCGCTGAGCAGGGAGGACTCGATCCCAGGACCCTGGGATCATGACCCAAGCTGAAGGCAGACAACACAGTGAGCCACCCAGGCGCCCCTCCCTGGCAGCTTCAGCTCCAAGAATCTGTCCCCTTCATTGCACATCAGGAGAATGAAGCAATCTCTTGGCTTCAGAGCCATCTGTGCTTGTCAGTGTGTGGCCTGACAGAAATAAAATAGCTCTCCCTCGCTACATTATTTATAGCAGGTAGAAGAGAAAGTTCCAGCCTGCCTGAGCAGGGTGGGGAGACAGGGCCAATCGTTTGCGCTGCACAGATCTTACATTCAAGAGCGGCATTCCAGTCAGCCCCCTCTCCCAAGTTCAGAGTCAGGGGCTTTAGGAGAGTTGTTTGACCTTCCCAAGCCTTGTTTTATTTTTTTTAATTAATTAATTAATTAATTTGACAGAGATTACAAGTAGGTGGAGAGGCAGGCAGAGAGGAGGAGGAAGCAGGCTCCCCGCTGAGCAGAGAGCCTGATGCGGGGCTCGATCCCAGAACCCTGAGATCATGACCTGCGCCGAAAGCAGAGGCTTTAACCCACTGAGCCACCCAGGCGCCCCAAGCCTCGTTTCATTCTTAAGCAAGCCTGATGTGGGCATGGTCGATTTCACCCATCATCTAGGACAGTGCCTTTTCACAACTGGAGACTTTATAAGGTGGGGACTGTGGACTCACCCATAGTAGGAGCTTGGTAAATCACTGCTGAAAGAATCCTAAGCATTAAATAAGAATATACTTATGCATGGCAAATATCTGGCAAACAGACCTAACAGATATCAGTATCTTTCTTTCATTCTCTGCCTCAGCGGCCTATCAATGTTGATACTGTATACCCGCCAGAGTTAATAAGCTTTGGGTTGAAGGTGATGATGAAAAAGAAGATAATAATAAATGACAGGCAGAGCATTTATCGCTTAATTTGTACCAATTTATCGCTTAATTTGTATCGCTTAATTTATCGCTTAATTAGCTCATTTAACTACAATAAATTTACAAGTACTATTAGTATGCCCATTTCACAGATGAGAAAACAGGCATGAAGAGACTAAGTACTCACACTACTAGTAAGTGGCAGGGCTGAAATCTGAACCGAGGCAGCTAAACTGTAGAGCTTGACTGCTTAATCACGTTAGGTTTTTTACCAGTCTATTCATGTAACACAGAAAATGGATCACTATCATGTTTTTAAAGAAATTCCTTCTTGCGGGGTCCCTGGGTGGCTCAGTCAGTTAAGCATCGGCCTTTGGCTCAGGTGGTGATCCCGGAGTCCTGGAATGGAGGCCCGCATCAGGCTCCCTGTTCAGTGGGCAGTCTGCTTCTCCCTCTGCCCCTCACCCCATTCATGCTCTCTCTCTTGCTCACTCTCTCAATTAAATGAGTCTTTAAAAGAAACTAAAAAAGAAATTCCTTCTGGCCTAAGCTACAATTGTAGATATCAAATCACCATATTGATGTCTGTGGACATGTTTACTGAAGCCTGTTAATGACCTTGTTTTGACAAGAAACCCTTTGCACCTATTGAATCAAGTTTCAGGGTTGCTCTCCAGGTAACATTCTCTTTTACCTCAAGTTTGGGCCCAACCTCTATCTTTTTATTTTCATTTTATGATTGTTAGTATGTATTGTTAAGGAGTCCACTTTTATCACTGTCACGAAGCCCAGGCTGGGTCCTAGTGGGTCCTAGAAGCAAGTACCCCCTGCTCTGGGATTTCTGGTTATACCACTGTCTGCTCTCCATCTCAGCTGAAAACCCAGGCTCAGGGGCACCTGGGTGGCTCAGCCATTAAGCATCTGCTTTCGGCTCAGGTCATGATCCGAGGGTCCTGGGATCAAGCCCTGCATTGGGTTCTCTGCTCAGCAGGAAGCCTGCTTTTCCCTCTCACACTCTCGTGTTCCTTCTCTGTCAAATAAATACAATCTTTAAAAAGAAAAGAAAACCCAGGCTCATGAGGCCTCAAACCCTGACTTCCTACTCCTGGAAGATGCCAAAATTAACTACGTAGGAGGCTTTTTCAGTGGAGAAGAGGACTCTGTCTTCCTAGCTGACAAACCCTCTACTTTAAGAAGCAAATGGCAATCCCAAGCCGCGGACAGGTTGGGACCTGCACATGCCTCAGTCCCATTTCTATTTTAAAGAAAGTCTCAGCAAGTAGTTAAAAGATCATAGCATGTGCTTTCCTTACACTCATAAATGCACATCTTTTTTCCTCTAAATATCAAGCAGTATGAAGTGCAACATTAATCTGGAATGCATTTTGGATTCTAGTTTATAGTATCCTTTGGTTTGCAGCTGTTCTTTGACTTGTATTTACATGTTACGCCTCAGGCAAGAACACAGAAACCTATTGTTTCCCAATGAAAAGAATTTCTTTTATAAACACTGCAACTGAGGTGTGAAATAAGTCATAAGCAATTTACACATAAAAAAGTTCCTGGGGTGCCTGGGTGGCTCAGTGGGTTAAAGCCTCTGCCTTTGGCTCAGGTCATGATCCCAGGGTCCTGGGATCGAGCCCCACATCAGGCTCTCTGCTCAGCAGGGAGCCTGCTTCTCCTTCTCTCTCTGCCTACTTCTGCCTACTTGTGATTTCTCTCTCTGTCAAATAAATAAATAATCTGGGAAAAAAATAGTTCCTAATTTGGAGAATGCAGAGTACCACACAAAGTGACTTTGGAAGGTGAGCCATGAAAATACTCAGGCAGTATTTTGGGGTATTAAAGTACAGAAGAAAGCACTTTTACTGTTCTTTGGGTCAATTTTCTTCCTTTTAGGTTTTCAACAATGAAGTCAAGCCACTGTGTGGCTCAGTGATAACTGGTATCAGCTTTAAGGACAGCTCTCACATGTGCTGGACTCTGCTCTATGCAGAGTTCTATCTCAACCACCTTATCAATAAAGTACTATTATAATGCCTATTTTATAGATGAAAAAAATGGAGGCACAGATTAAATTGCCCAAGGTCACATAGCTAGTGAGCTATGGAGTTGCAATTCGAACCCAAACAGCCCTGCTAGAACATGTCTCTACTGCTCACGAGGCTGCAACCAGTCCCAGCTAGGCATATGGGGACACTTTTTCTTTACTCCCTGTATCTGCGGATGTAAATGCTCTTGGTGATAACAATCTGATTGTACATGTAAGTCCAAGCAATTTTTGTATTCATAGCCTGTTCTTATGGATAACCAGGTGCCTGAACAGTACACTAATGGATAGGACAAAAATCTACAAAAATTCGGCTTGCAGAAGTTGGACCATAAATGGATTCTCTAGAGACCCATTATCAAGGTTTATCTTAAAGATAATGAATGTATGCACAGACATCTCTTGCCAGAAAAATCTCAGGTTGTAGACTAGAAAAATAATGTTTTTTTAGATTTATTTGAGAGAGTACACACATGCACACGAGAGGGGAAGGGGCAGAGGAAGGAGAGACAGACTCTCAAGCAGACTCTGCATTGAGTATGGAGCTCAAATGGGGCTCCATCTCACGACCCTGAGATCATGACCTGAGCTAAAATCACAATTCAGATGCTTAACCAACTGAGCCACTCAGGTGCCCCAGAAAAAATACTAATTTTGAGTGGAGAGAAAACCATCCATGAGAAAATGCACTGAGGGGCACCTGGGTGGCTCAGTTGGTTAAGTGTGACTTAGGGTTCTGGGATCAAGCCCTGTATCAGGCTCACTGTTCAGTGTGGAGTCTTTCTTGTTCCTCTGCCACCCCCCCCACCCCACCCCCACCGACCCTGCCCATGCTAATAAAAAAATAAAATCTGAAAATTAAGAAAGAGGGGTGCTGGGTGGTTCAGTCGGTTAAATGTCTGCCTTCAGCTGAGGTCAAGACCCCAGGGTCTTGGGATCAAGCCCCACATTGGATTCCCTGCTCATTGGGAAGTCTGCTTCTCCCTCTCCCCCTGCTTATGCTCTTTCTCTCTTTCTGTTAAATAAATAAATAAAATCTGAAAAGAAAAAAAAAGAAAAGAAAATGCACTGAACATTATCTCAGCAGAGTGAGATTTGGTGATAAGGGTATAGAACCACCTTCTAGTTTATATACTTCAATACTATTTGACCCTTTAAAAATGGTACTTTCATAACAATTTTTAAAATGACACCAATGGTAATATCGTATAAGTCATTCATTTTCACAGATCTGTTCACTACAGTTAGCTACTAGAATGAAAGAAATAAATCTGAGTAATAAAGGACTTTGAGCTCTAACAGCTAGTAAACTTGAATTTGACACCTGATGGGAGGGCAAGTCCAGTGAGGTAAATATGGACATTTTTGTAATTATAACTAGTGTATAACTGAGTGTTATTTTTTTTTAAAGATTTTATTTATTTATTTGAGAGAGAGAGAATGAGAGAGGAGAAGGTCAGAGGGAGAAGCAGACTCCCCGTGGAGCTGGAGCCCGATGCGGGCCTCGATCCCAGGACTCTGGGATCATGACCTGAGCCACTTCGGCAGTGGCTTAACCAACTGAGCCACCCAGGTGCCCACTGAGTGTTATTTTTTAATCCAAACTGACCAAATTTTGTTTTTTGAAGTGTTCAGTCTGTTTACATTTAATATAATTGTTAACAGGTTGGGTTTAAGTACCATCATGCTATTTATTTCTATGACCACAGAAAAGTATAATTTAAATTTAAGACAATTTATCTTCGACTTCAGTCTATTCCTAGTATCAGCCATCACAATAAACAGAGCAGGCTGCTAGGTGGCCAGAGAGAGTCTGTTACTCAGGTTGTATTCTCAGTGTATTGTTGGGGAGCAGTGAGAGGAACTGGAATGAGGCTCTACCTCAACAGGTCCAATTCCACATTTGTCGTATGTATTAGGAGCTCAACGAAAGATGATGGAAACAGGATTCTGTGGTTCCAAAGCTGGAATTCTAAAGTCTTTTCAGTGACTTGAATACCCTCAAGCAAGAACACAGACTGCAAACTGAGGGCTGACCACCCCTGAACACGGTTCTAGACAGTGCTCGAACTCTGAACAGTTTAAGAGCTGAAAATAACTGAGATTCCCTTGGCCTCGGGAACTGGGAGAACAGCTGAGTCTTCAAGAAGCTAAACTGGGAAAGGGCAGAAGTAACAAACTGAGGAATCCTGTGCAAGTCTTGGACACTGGAGACAGCAAATCTAAGTTTAAAACGGGCAGCTTTCCATCCCAGGGCCGCTGTTGGCTCCAGATGGTATGTATACTGACTGGACATCAATTTCTGCATTAAACTGCACCCCCCGGAGGAGTGGATTACCTATCTCTTTCTAGGTACAGGTGTAAAAGGATTCTTTCGTTTTCCAGACTGAAGTGGGCATCACAACATAGCTCTTCATTTTGTACTGTAAGTCCAAAGCAGACTAGCACTATGGACTTTCTTCTTTCCAGGAGAAACTCATTCTCCTAAGGCAGGATGCACTTCTATTATATTCTGCAGCCCACCGGGCTAATGGGACCCATTAGGCAGACTAACTCTATACTGTGATTTGATATAAAAGCAATACAGGGGGCGCCTGAGTGGCTCAGTGGGTTGAGCCACTGCCTTTGGCTCCGGTCATGATCTCAGGGTTGTGGGATCAAGCCCTGAGTTGGGCTCTCTGCTCAGTGGGGAGCCTGCTTCCCCCCCCCCCGACCGCCTGTCTCTGCCTACTTGTGATCTCTCTAAAAAAAAGCAATACAGAATAGAATCAGAGGTAGTAATAAAAGGGCAGTCCAAAGAAAAACTAGCCAGTGGAGGCATGAGTTGGGGAATAAAAGCTTCCAACTACACAAGGATCTTATTCTTAAGGGACTGCACAGCTTAGAAGTTCAGGGTAAATCCCAGCTCTGGCACTTACTGGGTCTGTGAATCTGGGTAAATCACTTAACATCTAAACCATTTCTGGGGTTCCTAGGAGGCGCAGTCATTAAGCGTCTGCCTTTAGCTCAGGTCATGTTCCCAGGGTCCTGGGTGGAGCCCCGCATTAGGCTCTCTGCTCCATGGGAAGC
Organism: Mellivora capensis; assembly: GCA_004024625.1. Classification (NCBI taxonomy): domain Eukaryota; kingdom Metazoa; phylum Chordata; class Mammalia; order Carnivora; family Mustelidae; genus Mellivora; species Mellivora capensis. The sequence goes on along the minus strand of PISX010008106.1, from coordinate 49,905 downwards.
CTGCTTCTTCCTCTCCCTCTCTCCCTGCTTGTGTTCCCTCTCACTGTCTCTCTCTCCCTGTCAAATAAATAAAGTCCTTAGGGAGGAAAAATTCTAATTTGTAAAATAATCTGTTTAACCTACCACACTTCACTGTTATTGTGAGAATGAAGTTGACATACAGCCAGAAAAGTGCTATCATTTTCCACAGTGGAAAGGTAGGAAAAGTAATAGGCCTAAATGGCAGCCAAAGTTCACTTTAAAAAGACACCAAGGATCAAATACTTTAAACACAAGCTAGACATGAAATTGAGAGCTATTTCCGGTGAAATCACCCTTAAATCCTTCATTTCCTGTGAGAGTTGGTCACATACCTTAAGAATGTCTTTAATCATCCCTTCCTAATTTCCAGAACTCCACTTTAATTTGGACATAGTTTCCAGTCTGATCCAAAAGCCTTTTAGGGGTCTGGCCTTCCTGTCAGACTTTTAATCTACAACCAACCAACCCACCCTCATAAAAACAACTTACTCAAAAATTTCTCTGACATAACCCATGCCTAAAGGATAAGGTCTGAATTTCCTACTTCGGCATGCAAAACCATTCACAACCTGAATTACAGTGATTTTCCCAGTCATTTACTTGCCATTCCCAATCCTCCAATCTAGGGTCTTTTTCCAAGCCCTCCCACCTTCATCATGCTTTGCCCTCTTCAACCTGCAAGGCTTAGCTAAAATATTACCTCTTTAGTAAAGAGGTACCCAGTTCCCCAAAATGGTTTCTTTTTTCGGTCTCCATTACATTGATCACTTAATCTTTAACAGAGCACTCAACAGAGCATTTGTTTACAACTGCCTTTCCCAACAAACAAACTCTTCTATTTCGAACATTTTCCAACCTGCCCCATCGCTATTGCTTAGACTGTCGAGATAAGACATTTGAAAAGCACTCTGTAAAACTGTAAAGTGCAAGAGATTACCACTACTATACGGATCTGAAGGAGAAATGGGAAGACTGAAGCCAAAAGGGAGGTTGCCCCTTTTCTTTTACCAGTTCAAAGTCCAGGTTTTCAGCCTGTTGTAGCCATTATATGAAAGACGATCAGGTTTTCCAGTTATGGAATCAGTCACAAGGATGGAAGGTACAGCATATAGAACATAGTCAATGGTACTGCAATAAATGGTGACAGATGGTTGTAGGCTTGTGAACACAGAGCATAACATGAAGAGTTGCTGAATTACTATGTGGTACACCTGAAACCCAGATAACATTGTATGTCAACCATCCTCCAATAAAACAAATTTTTTTTAAAAAGCAAGAAAAAAAAGGAAAGACAACCAGATTGTACAATGGCTTTAAAAAAGAATGAGTGGCCCACCCAAGTAAATGTAACACATGAGAAACCACAAGATGTCTTAACAGTTAAAAGAGTGTCTATAAAAAGTTTTACGTTTTTAATATAAGACATCTATAAAGTCTTAAACAGGGAGTTGATCCTACTAGGAACAAAATATGGCATGATTCCAGAAACAAGAAATTTTTTTTTTTCATTTAGGCTTTTCAGTCACTATGCAATGATTATCGGTTCGCCAAGGATTGTAACAGATACTAGAGAAAAGGAGATATGAGAAACATCTTTTATTTTTTTCTAAAGAGGTGAAAATAAGTAAGATTTCTTATATTTCTCACTCATAAGATTTTTAAACTCTTAAAAATGCAATTTCCTCTTTTCAAAGCACATGCCATCTTAAAAAAAAAATCTTAGCAATGTACATTTGCACTCAAAGAAAAACATGCAGCGCCATTGTCTTCTGACAAAATTCTGCATAAAAACCCCCACGCAACTTTCTGCAAGTATGTTCCCTCTTAATCATTTAGGGACTCCAAACCACAAACATTCAGTGCAACATTTATTGTTTCTTATTTCCGTAGGAAACACAGGACCAATGATGTCTTCTGACTATAACTGTTTCCTGATGGTTGAGCAACAGTCTCCTTCTGCTTTACTTGAAAAGTACTCTCTTAACCTGCTGATGTAAGGGACAACTAGAATTCAGTACAGCTTGAGGATCCAAGTGGAAGATGGAGGAGAAATACTTAAGGTGTACCCTGTGCCATAAACTTAGGAAAAAAATTTACAAAGGAAAAAAAAAAACACCTCAGATTTTATCAATGCACCCTTTTAAAAAGTTTTTTTTTTTTAAATTTCTGAAAGCAGCTTAATGTGAATCAAAAGCAGTTCCTGAGTAACTGCAGTAAACAGTGTCTCTTTAAGATATATATATATGTGTGTGTCTGTGTGTGTATACACACACATAGACAGACACAGACACACACATACATATATATATCTGCAACTTAGCTCATTTTGGTTCTGCCTTAATTTACCTCCCCAGCTTTGAGTTTAGTCACAGTTCCTTTCCTTTCAGGTCACAATGTGCAAGTACAACAGGATCAGCTCCAAGAGTTGGCGTGGTGCAGACGTTCGTCTCTTCTGTGTGATCACTGGCATGTCTCAGGCCAGGTTTCCAGAGTCACTGCAGGTCACAGTTCTCTCAATTTCACAAAAACTTGCGAGAGCCACAGATCCTTCACGTTTTCTTCATGAGACGCCGTGACTGCCACTTGTGGAGCTTGTTGTAGGCGGTCTGCAGCATCTCTTCTATGTGACTTACCAACTGAAAAACACAGCAAGACACTTAAGCAATAACTGGGCAAAGGCTGGGGAAGTGAATGCCTCTGATCTAGATCTGGCACATACTTCAGAGTGTAGTTTTCAAGCTCATTTGTATTACCCCAACGAGGCAACTTGCAAGCCCTCGGTGAGGGTATTTGCAGACAGGTTTTGTATAAAAGGTTAAGAGATGGTGGGCTAGAGGCTGGAGCTTCGCCTGTTTGGTTTGGAGTGCCGTGTCTGGCTTGCCATTAACCGGCTATAAGACAACACGGACGTTGTAACTGGGCTCTAGGCTCAGTTTCTTCTCTCAAGTGAAGGAGGTGTCCTAATATGATGATGATTTCTAGATTAAACACTAGTCTGTGGGCTAAAGCCAGGATGGTGGGATCAACATTATTTTATAGAACAGGTGAAAAAAATGCCTTGCTCTCCTGAAGATTCTGATGTAGCAGGTCTGGGATGAGATCTTTGATGTTCAAAAGCTCCTGTAGCTAATTTTGCTGCACAGCTAATCTTGTGAAGCACTTTTCCAAGTTTTTAATGGTCTTTTCCAGTTCCAATGTTACAGAATTTCAATATAACTCCGTAGATTAAAGAAAATACAAATGGTGTCAATGCTTCACATAAGTACTATTGTTATACCTTAGGTCAGGACTATGTATCTAGAGTAGGAAAGGATTTTACCCTTGTCATGGATATAACTAGCAATCAACAGGACCACACCAATCTAAGCTGCTAAAGACTCCCGAAGGAAAATGTATTCAGAACATTTCTTTGTGGAGACGGACAGTGTTTATGTGGTTGGAAGTAACAGTCTTATAAAGTCTGTAAATAAGTTCTGGCAGTATGTGGATAGGGACAGGAAGTCCTAAATCCTTGTAGTAAGGCAATGACTTAGATTCAATCTGAGGCGGAATTAAAAAAACAAGGGGCACCTGGGAGGCTCACTGGGTTAAGCCTCTGCCTTCTGCTCAGGTCGTGATTCCAGAGTCCTGGGATCAAGCCCCGCATCAGGCTCTCTGCTCAGCAGGGAGCCTGCTTCCTCCTCTCTCCCTCTGCCTGTCTCTCTACTTGTAATCTCTAATAAATAAATAAAATCTTTGGTGAAAAAAAAAAAGAATTAACAAAACAAAACACTCTTATTTACACCATCTGCTATCATTATGGTGGGGGAGGCGATGAGGTATTAGGTTATTTAGTTCTGTCTGGAAAATACATAAAAATGATTTAATTTGCTTGATGGTCACCAGTGGTTCCATAATGCCAATTAGGAGATGAGTGCCATATCCTCATGTAAGGGTGTACATGTATACCTTATTATGCAACATTTTATCATGCTTATGTACTTTTTTTTTTTTTTTTTTTTTTTTACAAACTGAAGGTATGCGACAGCACTGCAGTGATTAAGTCTATCAGTGCCGTCCTCTCAGCAGCATTTGCTCGCTCACTGTCACATTTTGGTAGTTCTAGCAACATTTCAAAGTTTTTCATCATTATATTATTATGGTACTCTGTAGCCAGTGTGACTTTGCTGTTTCTGCAATTGAAATTGCAGAATCGTGGGGCACCACGAACCATGCCTGTAAGATGGCAAACTTAATAGATAAATGTTGTGTGTTCTGACTTCCACTGAATGGCTGTTCCCTACCCCACCCCAGGACTCCCTATTCGCTAACACTGAAATGAAGCCAATTAATAACCCTATAATGGCCTCCAAGTGTTCAAGTGAAATGAAGAGTCACACATCGCCCACTTTAAATCAAAAGGTAGAAATGATTTAGGTTAGTGAGGGAGGTGTGTCGAAAGCTGAGACAGGCTGAAAGCTAAGCTCACTGTGCCTGTTAGCCAAGTTGTGAATGCAAAGGAAAAGTTCTGGAAAAAAATTAAGTGTTATTCCAGTGAACATATGATATGAATGGATGTTAAGAAAGCAAAACAGCTTTATCGCTGATAGGAAGTTTCAGTGGTCTGGTAGTGAAGAAGAAGGCCCTAATTCTCTTCAGTTCTATGAAGGCTGAGAGAAGTAAAGAAGCTGCAGAAGAAAAGTCCGAAGCCAGCAGAAGCTGAGTCATGAGTTTAAGGAAAAAAGCAGTCTCTGTAACAGGAAAGTGCAAGGTGAAGCAGCAAGTGCTGATGCAGAAGCTGCAGAGAGTTCTCCAGAAGATCGAGCTAAGTTAACTAATGTAGGTAGCTACACTAACCAACAGATTTTGAATAGAGACAAAACAGCCTTCTACTGGAAGATGCCATCTAGCTAGAGAGAAGTCAATGCCAGGCTTCAAAACTTCCAAGGACAGGCCGATGCCCTTATTAGGAACTAATGCAGTTGGTGACTTTAAGTTTTAGCCAATGCTCACTTACCATTCGATTACCCAAGCCTGTTAAGAATTATAATAAATCTCTTCTGCCTGTGCTCTATACACAGAATAAAACCTGGATGATAGCACATCTATTTATTTATTTATTTTTTTTTAAAAAAAGATTTTATTTATTTATTTGACAGAGAGCGCTCACAAGTAGACAGAGAGGCAGGCAGAGAGAGAGGGGGAAGCAGGCTCCCCGCTGAGCAGAGAGCCCAGTGTCGGGCTCGATCCCAGGACCCCGGGATCATGACCTGAGCTGAAGGCAGAGGCTTTAACCCACTGAGCCACCCAGGCACCCCGATAGCACATCTATTTATAACACGGTTTAGTGAATATTAAGCCCACTGTGGAGACCTACTCAGAAAAAGATTCCTTCTGAAATATTACTGCTCACTGACAATGCACCTGGTCACCCTGGAGCTCTGATGGAGATGTACGAGATGAATGTTGTTTTCATACCTGCTAACCCAACATAATTCTGTAGCCCATGAATTTGAGGAATAATTTTGACTTCTAAGTCTTACTATTTAAGAAATACAATTCCTAAGGATTTAGATGCCATACATAGGGATTCCTCTGTGGGATCTACTCAAAGTAAAATGAAAAACTTCTGGAAAGGATTCACATTTCTACTGGCGCCTGGGTGGCTCAGTTGGTTAAGTGACTGCCTTCAGCTCAGGTCATGATCCCAGAGCCTGGAGTTGAGGGGCTCCCTGCTCAGCGGGGAGCCTGCTTCTCTCCCTCCCTCTGCCTCTCCCCCTGCTTTTGTGCACTCTCTCTCCCCCTCTCTCAAATAAATAAATAAATAATATTAATTAAAAAAAAAAAAAAAAAAGAAAGGATTCACCATTCTAGATGCCATTAAGAATAGTCATGATTCATGGGAAGAGGTCAAATATCAACATTAACAGGAATTTGAAAGAAGCTGATTCCAACCCTCATGGTTAATTCTGAATGGTTCAAGACTTCAACGGATGAAGTAACTGCAAGGTGGTGGAAACAGTAACAGAACTAGAATTAGAAGTGACTGAATGACGGGCATCTAAGGAGTTGCTTCTCAGGGATGAGCAAAGAAAGTGGTTTCTTGAGATGGAATCTACTCCTGGTGAAGTTGCTATAATGACAATAGGGGGTTTAGAATATTACATAAACTTAGCTGATAAAGCAGCAGCAGGATTTGAGAGGACTGACTCTGAAGAAGCTCTAATATGGGTGAAATGCTCACACACAGCACCGCATGCTACAGAGAAACTGTTCGTGAAAGGAATAGCCCATTGATGCAGCATTATTTCACTGATGTCTTATTTTAAGAAATTGCCACAGCCACCCCAACCTTCAGCAGCCACCAACACAGAGGTAAGACCCTCCACCAGCAAAAAGATTATGACTCTCTGAAAGCTCAGGTAGATAGAAGTTTTAGCCATTTTTAATTAAGGGATGTACTGCAGTGCCAGATGTACTGGTTGTGCATCTGCCTTTGGCTCGGGTTGTGATCTGGAGGTCCTGGGATCAAGCCCCATATGGGGCTCCCTGCTTCTCTTTCTCTTCCCTGCTTGTGCTCTCTCAAGTAAATAAAATCTTAAGAAAAAAAAGGGATATACAATGTTTTTTAAGATGTAATGTTACTGCACACTTAAGAGACTACAGGAGAGTGTAAACTTAACTTTTACATGCACTGGGAAACAGAAAAAATCATTTACATCACTTTACTGCAGTGGTCTGGAACCAAATCTGCAACGTCTTTGAGGTAATGTGTGTACGTGGCCTCAGAGTCCTTTTTACCACAGTGTTCCAGGCAGTTACAATCAAGAAGGGCACGTGAACTGAAACTTATGTGTTGTCCTTGCTTTCTTGTAGGAAGGTACTTCAAGCTTCTTTCCTGATTGTAAGTAGTACTGTCATTTTGAGAAAAACCACTTAGAACATTTAGGGAATAAACACCAAAAACCTTACTATGAAGAATTTTCAGCTTTCAATTGTAAAACACCTTTTGATTAACCTAATTATTGAAATACTAAATCCTAAATTTGTATATACTCTTCCTTCCCCTTCATCTCAGAGAAGACCGCATAACAGATACAAAAAATTGTCTCCTGCAGGTTGCTCTAGCCTTGCATTAAAAACAATGTTAAAATTCCTGGGCACAAAATGACACTTTCCACTTGCTCCCTCACATCCACAGCCCCATCCTACTGTAAGCAATCAGGGAAGCAGAAGACAGACCATAAGGCAGCCACTCTGAGGTCTCCTGTTACAGAGTAGCAAATTCTGCCCTTCTTTGCAGGGTTAGATTTGTGCTTGCTCCTCAGGTTTCCAAAATAATAATTTTTTAGGGACATACACATAGGTTCTAATCTACAGAACGTGTAGTGTAGAGACGATTGGGGCATCTGGCGGGCTCAGTTGGTAGAGGATGCAACTCTTGATGTGGGGTTGAGTTCAAGCCCCACCATGGAGACAAGAGTGTTTCAAGTAAACCAACCAACCAACCAACCAACCAACCTCATGGAGTTATTATAAATGCTGGGGTTAGTCGTGGCCTTGGAAGACTGTGAAGGGGGTGGGGTAGGCAACTGGATAGGGAATATCTATGGGTACTGGTATTGTTTCATTTCTTATGATGGTTTGTGGATAAATACTTGTTTTATTGTTTTAAAAAGTGTTAGGTATTTTATACACTCTTCTGAATGTATGATACATTTTGTATTTAAAAACTAGTACTCAGAGGGGCACCTGTTTGGCTCAGTTGGAAGAGCATGCCACTCTTGATCTCAGGTCGTGAGTGAGAACTCCACACTGGGTACAAAGATTACAAAAAAAAAAAAAGCAAAAAACCCCCAACAACAAAAAAACACACT
>PISX010008106.1:0-41928 GCA_004024625.1 Mellivora capensis | reverse complement strand
TACTTTTCATTTTTACTACCTACAAAAGATGACAAAAATAACAAATTATACAGAAATCTCAAAGAACCTATAGGGAGCAAGAGAAAACACATATAGGAAGGTTACTTTCTTTTTTTTTTTTTAACTAGATTAACTGGCTTCAGGCAAAGAAACAGTATCTACCACCACTCAGTGGTTCATAAACACTGTGATTCATAATTCATACCCCTCTCAATATTTTGTGCTGTGTATAAGCACATTTATTGTGTATATGTGTATAAGCACATTTATTATACTGTTTTTTAAAATTTTACTTAACACGAACATCTTTCAGTTATTAAATACTTAAATCATCATTTAAAATGGATGCATTGTATTTCAAAATATGCATAGCAAATGCTTCTTAATTAAACCCCTACTGGTAGGTAATTAGGCCACTTCCACATTTTCTTTCAGAGACAGTGGTAGAGGAACATCTCAACTGCTAAATATTCTTAATTATTTCCTTAGCTTAAATTCCTAAACATTGAATTTCTGGGTCAAAGCATTTTTTAAAAAGGTAGTATGAGTAATGGAATAAAAGGACTTTTAGCAACCTGGCCATCACTGATAATTTTCAATTTTTTGTTATTTTAAAAACCACAGATTAAAAAAACGCTCTTTCACTGTAGCTTTAAAGATAATTTATTTGAATACTAATGAGTATGAAAATTTCCTTTTAGGTTTACTGAGTCAGCCTCATTCTTTAGTGAGATGCCTGTTGAAAGTCTCTTGCCTTTTTTAAGATTTTATTTATTTGTCAGAGAGAGAGAGAGAGAGAGAGCGTGAGCGAGCACTGGCAGACGGAGGCAGAGGGAGAGAAGCAGGCTCCCTGCCGAGCAAGGAACCCGATGTGGGACTTCCTGGATCATGACCTGAGCCGAAGGCAGCTGCTTAACCAACTGAGCCACCCAGGTGTCCCACTTGCCCATTATTTTTAATGGTGTATTTAACCTTTTCTCTTAAGAGTTGTTTAAAAGAGTAATCAATAAAGTGAAACTATTACTATTAATACTATAAATATTTTCCCATTTGTCAACTGTCCTTTAATTGGTTAAAAGGGTATTAATGTTAAATAGCTAGTGCTATATTTGTTGTCAATCTCAGTCTGAATTTCATTACCTCTACAGAATATACCAAATAAGTAATTTTATTGATGTAACTTTTTTGGGGTCTCCGTTCTTTATTTGCTCCCAGTGGCTTACAGCTAGACACAAGTTTTAAGACGTACAATCATAAGTTATAAGCTTGTCTGAATCTCAAGTTTCTTCATCTATAAAATGGGTTTGAATACCTACTCCATTAAGATGCTGTAGGCTTAAATTAACGTATGCAAGCAGCTATCCGAGTGTATCACATGGTAAATACTCAATACAATTTTCTAATTTCAAAATAACATATCGCTAAGTCACACTACCACACAGCTGGCTGTGTTTGGAATCAATTCTGACCTTTTCTTCTAGGAATGGCGTATTAACAGGGAAGCAGGACCAGAAGTGCCGAAGAAGTTCCCCAACAGCCACATAAAGGTGTTTCAGTTCAGACTGAATATCATTTGGCACCATCTCTGCAGAAAAAAGAATAGGATAAAAGTTATTTCCACATATGGACACTCTCTGAAAGAAGGACCACTCACAGAATAAATCTGCACATTTGCACTTAGCCAATGCCAAGCCAGGATGTGCTAACCTGAGGTAAGGTAATGATTTTGTTGCTATGTTAGAATTCAAATTCCCTGAGATTTTGGAGCAATTTTCAGGTTTCCCTTTATTCTAAGAGGTTAGAAAGCAAAAAAGAAAGCTTTTCATATGATATAGGGAGATTAACAATGTACCACTGTTCGTAGTATTAAGATAATTATGAAACCTAAGCTCTTTTCTAAATAGATCTCAGGATCTATATGCATAAAAACAGAAGTATCAGAAATGCCCCAAAGAAAATCCAATCTAATTACTTTAGCATTCCTCCCAACCCGCTCTTTAGAGCTTTAATCAAGGAGAAGGCGGCTCGCACGTACGGTTTATGGCTTGCTGGGTCCCTCCCTGCATAAGTGCTCCTCCGGGCGACAGTGTCGTGATCGTACTACTGGCAGCGCTACTTGAGAGAACCTGAAAGAAACGGACACACAAAGTGGGTTTCCTCTTCCTGCCATATTCCTTACTTCATATTTCAGTTTTACAGCATACATCTTTATCCTGTATCACAATACATAATTTATAGCAGCCAGAGTGTAGGACTTCGCTTGAGGCCAGAAACACAGTGCGCACAGAAACAGAATACCTACCAGTCTTGCAGCAATACTGGGCAAGACTCTAGACCTCAAAACTCACCCTTTTGCTGAGTAAAAGCCCTTTCTTAAGCTACCGACTCAACTTGTGAAGTAAAACAACACATTAACATATACTTGCTGGCAGCTGGGGAAACAAAAACCTCAACAGAGCAGAAATAGATCATCTGTTATTTTCCAAGGAAGTGAATACAACTAGCCGAAGGGGAAAAACATACTCCCCACTCTATCAGTACCAACAGTTAGGGAAGTAATTGGCCTATCTATTCAGTGAGTGCCTAACAAGTGCCAGGCACTGTGATTATAGAGGAACAAATCATTCGGTGAATAGCTCAAGTGCAGGGTTAGTATGTCTAAGGCTTTTCTTTCTTTTTTTTTTTTTTTTTGTTTAAGGTTTTATTTATTTGACATAGAGAGACAGCAAGAGAAGGAACACAAGCAGGGGGAGTGGGAGAGGGAGAAGCAGGCTCTCTGCTGAGCAGGGAGCCTGATGTGGAGGCTCGATCCCGGGACCCTGGGACCACAACACGAGTCAGAGGCAGATGCTTAATGACTGAGCCACCCAGGTGCCCATCTAAGGCTTTTCAATGATGTTTTTGTAAGCAGAAATCCATGTGTATATGGACTGGATGAAAACAAAATTTCAACTTGGAGTAAGCGTACAGAACATGACAACCACGAATCAAGGGAAGATGGGCGTTCATGCCATTCCTACTTACCTTTTGTCAGAAATGTTATGACATGTCAGAACCAGAAGCTTCAGTGATTAATGGCTAACCCTGGTCTGCACTCAGGTATACACACCCAAGGACAGATAACTTCTTGGGCCTTTCTGTCTCAATTCATGCATCTCAGATACAGCATTATTTCTGGGATGCAGAATAGGTGTGAGGAAGAATTTAAATATCTAAGATGGACCACAGCTTAAAAAAGTTAGGATGGTCTACTTGGGCCCAAGGGCCAGATGTTGGACAATTATATTCCAGAAAGAAAAAGTAGTCAAGTAATGCCAAATTTATTATGTGTGCATATATATACATATATATATTTCTCGGCTCTGCCCGTGGAAGGGACAGTAACACCAGCAGCAAATGATACCCCAACAGCAATGAGTACACTGTACCCAGGTCGTAGTTTCTTTTTTTTTTTTTTTTAAGGATTTATTTATTTATTCTACACAGAGAGAGAGAATCTCAAGCAGACTCCATGCTGAGTACAGAGCCTGATGCGGGGTTCAATCTCACGACCCTGATACCATGACCTCAGCCGAAATCAAGAGTGGGATGCTTGACCAACTGAGCCACCCAGGCGCCCCCAAATCTTGGTATCTAAATCTACCCAGCACTAAAGATTTTGTGGCTGGAGTGGAGAAAGCTTAAGGCAAACCTAGAACATCTATCTCATTGTTCCATAAAGTAAGGTACTCAAAAAGGAGGTGCTCAAAAATTGATGGAAATCACTGTCAGAATGTTGATGTTTACAAGAAGCATGGGTACATTTCTGGGGGTGACAAAACTGCTTTTTTACTTGATTGTGTAAGTGGCTACACAACTGTTTATGTTTATTAAAATTTCCAGAAGAGGGGCGCCTGGGTGGCTCAGTGGGTTGAGGCCTCTGCCTTCAGCTCAGGTCATGATCTCAGGGTCTTGGGATCGAGTCCCCCGTCGGGCTCTCTGCTCAGCGGGGAGCATGCTTCCTCCTCTCTCTCTGCCTGCCTTTCTACCTACGTGATCTCTGTCAAATAAATAAATTAAAAAAAAAAATCTTAAAAAAAAAAAAAAATTTCCAGGAGACTAAAAAAAGGTATTTTTACTGTATGTAAATCATACCTTGGTTTAACAAAAAACCAAAAAATAGCAACAGTTCATAACCCACAGAATAACCTAAAAAACCATGACTCCTCTGTGATATAAATAAATATGCAAGAAGGAAAGGGAAGCTCTTTGTCTTAACAAAGTGTCACCACATGTAGAAGGGATGATGGAATTAGAAAATCACCATTTGGGACACCTGGGCAGCTTAGTCAGTTGGGCATCCAACTCTTGACTTTAGCTCAGATCATGCTTTCTGGGTGGTGAGATTGAGCCCTGCGTTAGACTCTATTCTCAGTGTGGAGCCTGTTTAAGATGCTCTCCCTCTGCCCCTCCCACTGCTTGTGCACTTGCTCACTCTTATCCCATTTAACCACCACCACAGTAGTAATTGTTTCTGGTAAGAATCACCAATGGATTCTACAAAATTCATGGCTAAGAGTTTGATATGAAATACAGTATTTATATAGTCTCAAAGTATCTCTCAAGATAACTCATTACAAAGGGAAAAACAGTAACTTTTTGGTTGAGAAACCAGGTAGATACTACCTTACCCGAGTGATCGGAAGTTAGGAAAAATAAATACATGCCTCCTGATATGATACACTAAGGATGACACCTCACTTCTGTGATATTCCTGCCAAAAACGCATAATGTGAATCCAATCGTGAGGAAACACTAGAGAAACTCAAATTGAGGGAATTTTACAAAAAACTGGCTTTTACTAAAATATCAAGATCATGAAAAAACAAAGATTGAAAAATGGTTCCATCTGAAAGGAGACTAAAAAGACATGAGAACTAAATGCAACTTATGAACCTGACTTGGATGCTGGACCAAAGAGTTTTCTTTGCTGTAAGGGACATTGGTGGTACAACTGGTAAAATTTTTGTAAGACCTAAAAGATTGGATAATAATGATAATAATGCTTTATCAATGTTAAGTCATCATTTCTCTAACTGCATTATTTATGAGAATATCTTTAGTAAATACAAACTGAAATATTTCAGAGTTTCTACTCTCAAAATGGGCCAGAAAACTTTTTTTTTCAACTTTCTATAAATCTGAAATCACTTCAAAATAAAAAGTAAAAAAATAACTTCCAATATGTGACAAGCACTACAAGACATGTATGAACTCTGCCTCAGGGTTTATGAAAACAGACACCCTCCCTGCCCCTGCCTCAAACTTGTTACTGGGCATGTTGAATATTGCTTTACAGAGACAATAAGATCTGACCTGAGTTTCGGGTAATTATTAGGTTGCAGAGGCAGAAACAGGTTAAAGATATTCTAAGAAGAGAGAAAGCATGAGCTTTCTCTCTTTTCTAGGTAGTTTAGTGTATTAGGCTGGAGAGAAGACTCTTGGATGTGTGTGGAAGGGAATGGTAGAGATATAGCTGGAATTGAAATTGGAGACGTGGATTAGGGCCAGACTGTAAAGGCTCTGTGCGCCAGACAAAGGCATTCAGACAATTGCTATGCCAATGAAAGGAGGCAGTAAAAGTTTTAAGCTGCAGAGTGGTAAGATTAAATAAAATTGATCATGTCTGCCTAAACCAAGGAGTCAAGAAATACTGAAGAATGGACAGGACTTCCAGATCAATTTAAGTATGAATAAGAGGGATGCCTGGGTAGCTCATAAGCATCTGCCTTTGGCTCAGTTCATAATCCCAGGGTCCTGGGATCGAATGCCATTATCAGGCTCTCTGCTCAGGGGGAGTCTGCTTCTCCCTCTGCTTCCTGCTCCCCCTGCTTGTGCATGATCTCTCTCGGACAAATAAATAAAATCCTTAAAAAAAAGAAAAGTATGAATAAGAGCTATAGATAATAAGCTCAATTTTATGTATTCTAGTTTGAGGTCATGTAGAATATCTAGACAGTGATGTCCAGTTTTTTGGAAATCTGGGAAATTTTCCCAATAACACTGTGTATGTGGGAAGAAAATAATTAGCAATCACAAAACTCATCTATTTTTCATTATCATCTTAACTTTAGATACTTCTGGAATGTGCCAAAAATTTTTTTTTCAATTTATTTGTAGAAGTATGTCTTTAAACCCAATTAAAACAGTTTATATAGTTTTGGCTCTGCTCATAAACTAAGGAAAGAACTATGGGAATTCTGGTTTTCAAACAGTACAAGTCACCTACCTGAGTTAATTTGGGTGTATAAGCTTCCATTTCTTGCCTAATACTTTGAAAAGAATTAATAATGTCCTGACTTGTTGCATACTGTAGTGACTGGATTGGAGTTGGACCGTGATAATACCTGAAGATTAGCAAAGAAAGAAATTACTAATCACACAGAATAAACATCTGTCCTTCAAGTATTTTAGCAGTCTCTATGTCCCCAAAGCAAAAAATAATATATTTAACAGATTTGAGTAAAATAACTTAATTCCCATAAGGGCAGTAAGAAAATTGCACAGAGAACCACATTTTTATCTTGGCTTTGATCATTTAAGCATCCTTTTCTGAAATGCACAAATTAAGTTTTCAAGGAAAAAAGGTAGTTTATTCTTATGGTAACAAAGAGACTTAAAACTTGAGTGCTATTCTTGCAGAATATACTCTGTAGTGATTTGTGTTACGCAACTGTAGTGCCCCAAGTTAATATTGACCAAACTTACCTATCTGACTTCTTGAGGTTTAGTGCAATTGTTTTTATGGAATTATTTTTCCCCAAGTCTTCATATTCAATAGACTCTTGTAACTTTGCCTGCAATTATCAACATAGCACTTTTTATGGTACTTTTCCTTATAGAAGTAATGAACATGATTGAAAAAGTACAACCATACACAGGGTAAAACATGAAGTTTTCCCACCACGAACTTCAATTCCTAGAGATGACTATTCTAACAACTAGCTGAACTCATTTTCTCAGCAACCGCTTACAGTACCTGCTTTCCTACAATCTGGCAGGTGAAAATGGTGTATTTTACTATTCTTCCACCAAATAAACAGGACTAATTTATTATGTGTTGTAAATACTTTTTCTTCTCATTTGGTGTTGTTTGGTTTTAATTATTCCTTTACTGCTTATTCTTCTGTGGATTTTTTGCTTAAATCTTTGATCCACGTAGTATTTATTTTGGAATAAGGAATCTGAAATTCTTTTTACTCATCAGTTCTCCCTACACCATTTGTAAAATAATGTGTTGTTTCCTGTGGATCCTGAAATACCATGTTTACTATATGTTTATTTAATTTCTCCACGTATTTGGGTTTACTTCTGTGCTCTTTATTTTGGTTTTACTAATCTGTTTTCTCCTGTGCTAGTAAAAGACTGCTAAATTTCTACAGCCCATGTTAATTAAAAAAGATATAGGAAAGCAATCTACATGACCATTTGTGAAATTAATTCTACAATATTTCATCCCTTATACAGCTATGAAATTCACCCGATAAACCCTCATCTGTATCTACCAAGAGTAGAATCAAAACATTTCAGTTATTAAATATCTCTCAAAAAAGATCAACCTGAAAACTTAATGTTTCTTACTACTTTCTCAACTCTCCACCTTTCCACCAACTTCAAGGCATACTGAAATCTAATCTTCATTACTTTTCACAGAACATCAAGCTCATTTCTATCCCTGCTGCTCCCTACCTAAGTCATGTCTCTAACCTAACCTCCCATGATAACCCAAATCCTACACTTGGGCTAAGGCCTCATTCGGTGACCTGACTCTCCTTCTTAACTGGAAACTCAATTAAAGGGCTCTATTACTACGTCTGAATCTCCCATTCTATAAAACCCTTCTGTAGAACACACATCAGACTATTTCAAACTATTGATTTGGAAGAACATCTAGAGTCAGCATTTATTACTGAACATAGCGAAAATTCACATAAACCATGATTTTTGACAAATCTTTAATGACCAAAAATCAAATGTACTTAGCGCCACGGTATCACAAAGAAAAGCATCATTTCCTAGATTTCATCTAAACTCCTCTTTCATTTTAATTTCACTTTCCTTAGTCAGGAAAAAAATTTTTATTTAACTCATAAATATTTTTTAAAGGAGTGCATTTGTGATGATCACCGGGTAATGCAGTATGTAAATACTGAACCATTAAGTTGTAGGGATGCCCAGGTGGTTTAGTCAGTTAAGTGGCTGCCTCTGGCTCAGGTCATGATCTCAGGGTCCTCAGCCCCATGTTGGGGCTGCTCAGCAGGGAGCCTGCTTCTCCCTCTCCTTCCCGCAACCCCTGCTCATGCTCTCTCTCAAATACATAAAACCTTTAAAAAGAATAAACTGTATACCTGAAAAAACAAATATTACACCATATGCTAACTAAATGGAATTTAAATAAAAACTTAAAAAAAAATCTTACTGGCTTTGTTAAAGATTTATTTATTCATTTGAGAGTGAGAGAGAAAGTGAGAGCATGAGAAAAGGGGAAAGTTCAGAGGAACAGAGAGAAGCAGACACGCCACTGAGTGGGGAGCCCAATGTGGAGCCCAATCCCAGGACCTCAGTATCACACCTGAGCTGAAGGGAGATGCTTAACTGCCTAAGCCACCTAGGTGCCTGTGGCTTAGTTTTAAAAGTGTATATGCGGGGGACACCTGGGTGGCTCAGTGGTTTAAAGCCTCGGCCTTAGGCTTGGGTCATGATCCCAGGGTGTTGGGATTGAGCCCCACATCCAGCTCTCTGCTCAGCAGGGAGCCTGCTTCCTCCTCTCTTTCTGCCTGCCTCTCTGCCTACTTGTGATCTCTGTCAAATAAATAAATAAAATCTTAAAAAAAAAAGTGTATATGCGGGGTGCCTGGGTGGCTCAGTTGTTGGGTGTCTGCCTTCGGCTCAGGTCATGATCCCAGGATCCTGAGATTGAGCCCCACCTCAGGCTCCCTGCTCAGCGGGAAGCCTGCTTCTCCCTCTCTCACTCCTCCTGCTTGTGTTCCCTCTCTAGGTCTCTCTCTGTCAAATAAATAAATAAATTCTGGAAAAAAAAAAAAAAATCAGGTTTAAAAATAAATAAATAAAAGTGTATATGCCTATAGAAACATTAAGTTACTGAAGCACGAACCAAAGACTCATCTGTGAAAGATAACCATTTAACGTATTCTTTTGAAGGTGTTTTTAAAAAGTTCATAAAGTTTTTTTTACAAGTGAAATTGTATCACATAGTCTGTTCTGTGAACTTTTCATTTACGAATTTTTATTTTCTTTGATTCCTAGTATAAATAACAAAAACTACAAGTTTTATTTTGAAAGACTTTTGATTTCGTCTTCCCTATAGACACTAAACTCTCTGAGGATAAGAACTCTTACTCATTTTTGTTTCCCACCCTTTAATACTTATAGCAACTCAAAAATGGTTTTTTGAATTTATTTTTTCTTGGATTTTTATTTGACAGAGAGAGAGAGCACATGTTGGCAGAGAAGTAGGCAGAAGGAGAAGAAGCAGGCAGAAGGAGAAGGAGAAGCAGGCTCCCCACCAAGGAGAGCCCGATGTGGGGTTCAATCCCAGGACCCTGGGAGATCAGGACCAGAGTCTAAGGCAGATGTGCAACCAAATGAGCCACCCAGGTGCCCCTAATTTCTTGGAATTTAATTTTTTATGAATTAAACTTATGTGAACTTTTAAAAATTCAGAATGTCACTAATCCTTTTCAAGTTATTCAGGACCGCATCAGTCTCCACTATATGGACATACCACAGATATTACTACTGGAATGTTTGCGATTATAATATTGAAATAAGTATTTGTATCTAAATATATGCACATCTTTTCCTCTTTAAATAACTCTCCAAAATGAAATGCTGTCCCAAAAATGGAATAAGGGCAAGACAAAAATTTTAATACATATTGCCTGACTGCCCTCTAAGAAACCTTTATTGTGCTTATTTTTATAATTGGGGAAGAACTTGAAAACACAGAGAGGTAGGTAGAGTAGCTTGGCAAAATTGCAAGGAAGGAAATATGGAAGTAGATAATTCTGTCCATATTCCCCCACAGCCCCAAATGATTTCTTCAATATTTAGTAAGAACACATTTCTAACTCTGAAATGCTAGGTTTAATATGAGGCCCCAATCCTATCTTTTAAAATCATATACACAAACCTTTAGGTTTTCTTCCTGTTATATTGCTTTTGTTGAATACTCTTGTTCAGAACACAAACTGTATGTCAATATGTGTGTATGTGTACATGTGAAGGAAAAAAAGAGAACAAAACCAGTAAGAACAGTTAACAGACAGGAGTGCATGGAAAGCTGGTTGGCAAGTTAAAACCGAGGAAGTACTCTTTAAAATGTTCTACAATTTATGCCAAATGCTTAATGTCTTGGTCAGAAGAACGGAGTCATCTGAGGTAATCGAGGATTAACATAAAATTCTAGCAGTTATACAGGGTATCAGAAGAAACCTGAGCTCTAAACCTGAACTTTTTACCCGTACCCTTTTGACTGCTGGCTGGAAGCAATCTGCATCTCCAGAATTCCCATCGATGCCGCTGGGCTCACCATTTTGTTCGTTTTGTGCTTCTCTTAAAACAAAGGGGGAAATGTTAAAAAACACAAGCAGAACAACGAGAAAATTCCATCTGGAATTTGCTTGAAAAGCCCAGTTATTGCACTTTTGCATTTATACTTAACTGTTTCCTGAGACCTGCTGCCAGGACCATGGCACTGTGATGGTTAAACCTCTTGATGATGGCAGCATTACTATTCTCCTTTATGGACTTAGAATTAGAAGTAGATGGCATGGAAGAAATGCCATAGCCCTAAAAGAAACAATTTGGAAGATTAAAAATCAAAATAAAGTTCTGGTTTTCTTCTCCATTATGAGAGACACACTTAGCTGAAAAATTTTTCTGGATGATGGGACTGTATTAATTCTGAGCGTTACTCAATTTTTACAGATAAATATTTTAAAAAGTTATGTACACAAAAAATACAATATTCTCCTTCTGGCATCAAAAAATCAATCTTAATCTAAAATAATGCATTTTGGGGCACCTGGGTGACTCAGGTCATGATCCCAGGGTCTTGGGAGTTGAGCCCCACATCAGGCTTCCTGCTCAGCAAGGAATCAGCTTCTGAACCCTCTGCCTCTGTCCCCTGCTTGTGCTCTTTTTTCCTCTCTCAAATAAATAAAATCTTTTTTTTTTTTCAAAGATTTTATTTATTTATTTGTCAGAGAGAATGAGCACAGGCAGAGGCAGAGGGAGAAGCAGGCTCCCTGCTGAGCAAGGAGCCCGATGTGGGACTTGATCCAAGGACGCTGGGATCATGACCTGAGCCGAAGGCAGCTGCTTAACCAACTGAGCCACCCAGGCGTCCCCATACATAAAGTCTTAAAAACAAAGCAAAACAGATTTAAACTGCGCATTTAAAAAAAAAAAAAAAAAGATTTAAGTCATCTCTACACCCAATGTGGGGTTCAAACTTAACAACCCTGAGATTAAGAGTTGCATGTTTTACTGACTGCCCCAAACCGTAAATTTCTTTTAAAGAGTTTTGGATATAGTTAGCAAAATATTAAATGAAGAAATAGAATACAGTGAAAAAAGCAGCATGGACTCTGGAATCATATAAATAGGGATTCAAATTCTAGCTGTACAATTTTTTAAGTATTATTTAAGCAAGGACAGTCAACTTTTCCAAGCTCTGCAAAATAACTCAAATGTATATATATATTTTTAAATAACTCAAATACTTTCAAATATGTACTGAGTTTGTGCTAGGCCTTATAGACAGAAAGTTGTTAATATTTTGTGCCAAAGGAGCCAGAATACTAGTTAGTAGGGTCCCGGGCTGTAAGCCAATACACACAGTTAAGGCTTCTACGTGCTAAAAGAGAGGAAGTAGCTAATCCCACTGGAGGAGAGCAGAGTTAGGTTCAAAAAAGCTTCAGGGAGCACCATAACTCGATCCAGTTCTTACAAGCCAGACATGAAGACAGTAACATTTCAGAGAGAGAAAAATGCTTAAATATAAATGTAAAAACAACATAATGCATATTGTGTACTGCAGTCAACATCTGGAATGAAGGGTGGGTCAGGGATTGGTGAGATATAAGGCTACAACGGTTAAATGAAAGATTATGAAAAGACTCACAGCATTCATCCATTTATCACGTAATTACTGATGCCTTTTCTATGCTACGTGCAGGGGACAGGCCAGTAAATAAGAGGCACCCTCACAAAACTTATACTCTGCTGAGAGAAGATCGCTTTTGAAAATGACAAGTGGCATCAAGAAAATAAAGAAGGGGGGCATGATAAAGCGCCTAGACGGAGAGGATGAGCTACTTCACAGTGGTTAGGGAACATCTCTCCTGAACCAGTCTGAACAGCTGTCTAAAAGATGATAGAAGCTGGTTAGGGAGGGACGCCTGGGTGGCTCAGTTGTTTAAGCCGCTGCCTTTGGCTCAGGTCATGATCCCGCGTCCTGGGATCAAGTCTCTCTGCCTCTGCCTGCCACTCTGCCTGCTTGTGCGCACACACTCTCTCTCTCTCTCTGACAAATAAATAAATAAATAAATAAAATTTAAAAAGAAAAAAGAAAAAAGAAAAAAGAAGGTGGTTAGGGAGAAGAGCAAGGAGGAGGAATAGCAAGTGCAAAGACCATGAGGTAGAGAAAGCTTGGACCGGATCTGAAAGAAGGTATCTAGAGCATAAATGAGTGTAAGTGGCCCAAACTGAGGTAGAAGCAGGCAGAGGCCAAGTCAAGAAGAGCCTTGTAGGAGTTTTAAATTCAATGAGAATCCACCAACGAGTTTTACACAGAAAACTATTATGATCTGATTTATAACTTTTACTGTTAGGGGAAAGTAACTATAGGGAACAAAAGTGGAAACAGGAGTCTCAATTAGGAAGCTAATGAAAGTAATCCAGACAAAAATGGCGGTAGCCTAATATTAGTGAGAGGATTACACTGATGTAAGTGTGGAGATGGACAGATGTACACAAACTGGAGATGTATTATACAGGACTTGCTAATGAACTGAATGTTGGAGGTGAAGGAAGAGGAGGAATCAAGGAGGTTCCCAGGTTTCCGCTTGAGCAACTCAGTCCATGGTAATTTTTTTTTTTTTAAAGATTTTATTTATTTTAGAGAGAGACAGAATGTGAGCATGGGTGCATGTGCATAAGTGGCAGGGGCTGGGGTCTGGCAGAGGGAGGAGAAGCAGATTCCCCACGGAGCAGGGAGTCCAATGTGGGGCTCTAGTCCAGGACCCCGAGATCATGACCTGAGCCGGAGGCAGATGCTTAAATGACTGAACCACTAAGGAGTTCTGATGGTAATGTTTTTTTGTGTGTGTGTGACACAGAGAAGACCCAAGAGCAAATGGTTTAAGAGAGGAATAAAAGGCTCCATTTTACATCTATGCTGAGGTGTCTGTGAAGTACTTAAGTGAAGATTGCAAGTAAGCAGGTGGATGTATAATTTTGGAATTCTGGGGTCAGAGAGACAGGGTTACCTGGATTCATCATTACATATTAGTATTTAAAGCAATGGAATGAAGATAAGGTATTCATTATCATTGCCCAAAGTCTTATCAAGGGAGAATTACAACAGCTAGAGGATGATAGAGGAAAAAGAGGCACCAAAGGAAAAACTGAATCATCTAACATTTCTATTACGGGGATTGGTTACGTAAATGTTTACATTTCCATACAACGGAATACCGGGCAGGCACTAAAAAACATAAATGACAGTAACACCTATTATTTGCTGAGCACTCGCTGTGTACCACACTCTTCTCTTGTAGCAATCCTATGAAGTCAACACTTTCTTTGTATTGGATTTTTTCAACTTAAGTATAATTGCCATATTAACATTTTATAAGTTAAAGGTATTAACTTAGGGCGCCTGGGTGGCTCAGTGGGTAAAAGCCTCTGCCTTCGGCTCAGGTCACCATCTCAGGGTCCTGGGATCGAGCCCCACATCGGGCTCTCTGCTCAGCAGGGAGCCTGTTTCCCCCCACCCTCTGCCTCTCTGCCTACTTGTGATATATCTCTCTCTCTGTCAAATAAATAAATAAAATCTTAAAGAAAAAAGGAAAAAAAAGGCTTGCTATTTATATATTACAATAGGACTACCCTAAAACTGACATCTGTTATGTCATGTAATTATCATTTCATGTTTTGTGGAGATACAACTGAGATGTGGCAACTCTGAAGTTCATAATATAGCACTGTTGACTATATGCTGTGCATTATATCTCTAGAACTTATCTACCTGCTAGTGGCAAGTTGGTACCCATAACGAACATCTCCTCAATTTTCCTACCCCCTGCTAAGGTCAGTACTATCAACCTCATTTTATAAGAAAACTGGGCTTTAAAATGTTAAAAAAAAAAAAAAAAAAAAAAAAAAAGATAGCATCTAAGCCAGGTAGTTTGGTTTTATAGTTTATCTACTTAACAACTATGGTTTAGCTGGAACTGATAGTAATAATAGGCAAAGTGAAGGAGAAAATCACACATAAATATGTGTAATATATCATTTTTTTAAAGTTAAAAAATTTATTTGAGTAATCTACACCCAAAGTGGGGCTCAAACTCAAAATCCTGAGATCAAGAGTAGCATGCTCTTCCAACTGAGCCAGGCACCCCAATATACCATCATTTTCATTTTTATTTTTAAAAAGTACTAATGGTGTGCGTGGGTGGCTCAGTTGGTTAAGCGTCTACCTTGGGCTCAGGTCATGATCCCAGGGTGCTGGGATCAAGTCCTGCAATGGGCTCCCTGCTCAGCGAGGAGTCTGCTTCTCCCTCTCTCTCTGCCTGCTTGTAATCTCTGCTCTCTCTTTTTCAAATAAACAAAATCTTAAAAAAAAAAAAAAAGGCACTAAAATCTTTTCCCCGTATTAAGCTATACCTCTAAGCTTCACAAAACTTCATTTTTTTCAGGATGATTTAGGAGGCCCATGTTTTAATATGTTGGAATTTACCAAGGAAGTGCCTGAATGTGGAGAATTACCAAGAAAACTTAATTTCATTAAGGAAACGACTCATTTTGGCACCAAGGATTATTTTCCGCTAGAGACTGTAGGTCAAAAGTTTAACATTGGTTTCCTTACCTTGTGAGTACCATACACTAAAATAATGGAAAAAATTTAGAAAAAGAAGACAGGAAGATTTAAGCATGTGTATATGGCCAGCAGAAGAGGAGCCAAAAGAAAGGTAAGAAAATGAAAATCTGAGTGTGAAGAGAGTAACTGAGGAAGGCAGGCTCCTAGTTTGTAAGTAGGCCCAAGGATGGAACTTGCCTCAATCAAAAGGGATCCCATCTTTCCCCATGACTGGATACATTTTTAAGTCTACGGTCAAGATGCAGAGGTAGGTGGTGCATACTTGGCGGTCTACCTGTTCAAACTTATTGGAACTAGTGTGCAGCCAAGGGTCACAGGTGTGCTCAAGGGTTAAGGGTCATGGGTGTGCTCAGTGCGCTACAGAAAAATGGTTATCTTTCCTTGGCCTACTGATATTTATTCACATTTCTCCAGATTAACACCAGAGAATAAAGCTGGACTCACAAATATGTTAAGCCTTCACATTACCTAGAGATGTACCAATGGGGTAAAAATTCTTTTAAAAAAGTTTGAGCAATTCATACAGGGATTTCAATTTTTCAAGGCAATTTTAATAGTAAACAGTGCTACTGACAAGCACTTCTAATAAAGACTGTTTTCTCTCATAAGTTCTTTTTAATTAAAATTTGTTTTTTTGTGGGATGCCTGGGTGGCTTAGTTGGTTAAGCATCTGATTTTGGTTCAGGTCGTGATCTCAGGGTCCTCAGATCGAGCCCTGCATCAGGCTCTGTGCTTCAATAGGGAGGCTGCTTGTCCTTTTCCCTCTCCTTCTGCCCCTCCCCCTACTCATGCTCTCTCTGCCTCTCACTCAAATAAATAAAACCTTAAGAAATATATATAGGGGCACCTGGGTGGCTCAGTGGGTTAAAGCCTCTGCCTTCGGCTCAGGTCATGGTCCCAGGGTCCTGGGATCAAGCCCCACATTGGGCTCTCTGCTCAGCAGGGAGCCTGCTTCTTCCTCTCTCTGCCTGCCTCTCTGCCTACTTGTGGTCTCTGTCTGTCAAATAAATAAAAATAAAATCTTAAAAAAAAAAAAAAAGAAATATATATATTTTTTGTTTTTAATAGGCTCTATGCCCAGCATGGGGCTCAAACTCACAAACCCTACGTCAACAGTCACATGCTCTACCAACTGAGCCAGCCAGGCACCCCTCTCAGAAATTCTTTTAATACCACTTACCTCATCTAATGATTTATCTTCCAAAGCTGTCAAATCAAGTAATGGGTTTTTTACTCCTAATGAAACCATTGTTTTTAACCCTAGAAAATGAATGAAATAAAAAGTTGGTCAAGTCTGACCTTTTTCAGGAATAAAAAATTCACTAACAACATTATGACTAGAGAGCAGCAAATTAAATTTAATGTGTGTCAGGGATGAACAGTTACCTTTTTCATCTATTTTGGCACATTCTGCAAAGAGGTCCTTTGACCCTGTATTCAGCCGGTCCCTGTGAAAATAGTGGGACTGGAAGAAACGTGTCCAAAATTCCTTTTCTGTCATGTTGTGGGGAACATTTTCAGCATATTTCATTTTAACTGTAGAAAAAACCCGTAATAGTTACATACAGAATTTCCATTTCTTAAAATCTCTCAAATTAATTGAAATATAGACTAACAGCAAGAACTAGATTGAACTGCTCAACTTCATATAATGTATATAATAATCTAACTGTAAATAAAATATGTAACTTGAGAGATTAGGTGATATACTACCTTTATGAATCTTAACAAATTACAAACAAAACCTTATCTTGCTCCAAGAGAATTGAAAGTTTCAAAGTTTTAGTAGAAATACCAAGAATCAATATCCAACAGACTATCAGTTCAGCACATTCCAGAAGCTCACAGTCCAATCAGCAAAGAAGTTAAGAGCATGAGTCTCTTGAGCCAGAGAGCCCGAATTTAAAATTCTAGGCCTGCCACTCATCATCTGTATGATCTTGTGCAAATTATGAAATCTCTCTGTATTTTGATTTCTTCTTCTGTCATGTGAAGGTAATAAGAGCATCCACTTCATAGGGTTATTTGTAATGACTAAATGAGTTAATATAAAGACCTTAGAATGATGTCTGATATATAATTATCACTATGTAATTATTACTATCAGAAAATTATAAAAATAATTACAATTTAGTAACTTTTTGAGGCAGACACAAGTTCCTACAGAAGCAAAGGGGAGGCTTGTACCTGCCCAAAGAAGTCAGGATTTTATAGAGGTGGTAGTGGGGCAATACTTAAGCCCTAAGGGTTCTCGATATATATTTCCAAAGGACTAACAGAGAGCAGGAGTGAGGAAGTGTGGAGAGAGAACTGTTTAGTCAGCAGAATAACTGAAGTGGTGACTCTCAACCTTGGCTGCACAGCATAAATGGCTAAGGCTGGGATCAAGTCATTTATACTTTTAGGATGGTCTCTGCAAGGGTTAGGATTTGTGTATTAGAAAGGTTACTCTGGAGGCAGTCTGAAGGATGATCTGAATTACAGCAGTAGAAACTCATTTACTGATGCCTCTGGAGCAGATCATTTTGTGCAGGTATACTAAAGGGTAAATAAAGTTTAAGAGCCGCTGACGGAAGAATGGGAAAGTCATTATACCAATGTAACTGATGACAGCACATCATATACTGACCCATTAATAACTACCATATGTCTTCACGTATCTCATTGCACTTCATCAGGAATAAAAGGTAAAGCTTTTTGGTTTTCACCGATGTATTACTGAATTCATCCAAAGTAATATTTCTTTTTTTTTTTTTAAGATTTTATTCATTTATTTGACAGAGAGAGATCACAAGTAGGCAGAGAGGCAGGCAGAGAGAGAGAGAGAGAGAGAGGAGGAAGCAGGCTCCCTGCCAAGCAGAGAGCTCGACACAGGACTCGATCCCAGGACCCTGAGATCATGACCTGAGCCGAAGGCAGAGGCTTAACCCACTGAGCCACCCAGGTGCCCGAAATATTTCAACTATATGGAAAAATGGATTCTTTTTACCTGCTGGATAGGTCCTAAATATGGACTCAATGATATCAGAAGTTAAATTGTATCTCAGACCATTGCATCCATCCGTTTGGGGCCGGACATCAGCCTAAAATAAAGACCACACATATATATTCATTAGAATATTGAGGGAAGATGTGTAAGCTCATAATAGACACTGGACAAAGGTGGCAAAACAGACTTTCTGAATAAACTAGAGACAGAAATTAACTTCCTCACCCTTAACTGTTGGCATTGGGAGAGGGTTCAAAGAAGCCTGGCTTGATTTCACACAATATTACTGATGTGTAAAATCTGCTTCCTTGAAATTTCAACATGGTCAAATAGGTATTTTTAAGTGTGGCCAAAGGCAGATAGCTAGTGGAGCTTTTACCATAATACTTGTAGAGTTACCAAAACAACTATAAACCTTGGTTACTAAATCAATATTATCTGACTGTTTAAAGATTTTATTTATTTATTTGAGAGAGAGGCAGTGAGAGAGAGCACGAGTGAGGAGAAGGTCAGAGGGAGAAGCAGACTCCCTGTGGAGCTGGGAGCCCAATGCGGGACTCGATCCCGGGACTCCGGGATCATGACCTGAGCCGAAGGCAGCCATCCAACCAACTGAGCCACCCAGGCATCCCTCTGACTGGTTTCTTTAGGAAAGGGCTTATTAATTCAATTCACTACTAAGCAACCAGGAAGTTATACTAAATATAAGTATATAGTTATACTAAATATATAACTAGTACTCAAGTTTTTGTTAAATGCATAAATACTGCTTTGGTTCCACCAGGGTATAAACTAAATGAATGCCACTTTCTAATTCTACAGGTAAGGTATTCCCAATTTTTCACTAAAATACATTTTATAAATCTTACTTCTTCTGTAATACATTTAACTCTGCATTACAAATACAGCAATCGTAAAGACACTTATCAGAAAGTTCTAAATTTAAAAGAATTAGGGGAAACAAGTATTAGTCCAATTGCTAAGAGGTTCTCTTTAATTAAAGTCCATTTAATTTCCAGCATGTTAGGGTGAAGTCCTCAAACCAAAAAAGTATAGCTAGCAAAAAGTATCTATTTAAAAAATACTGCATGTATATTTTTTAAAATTTTTATTTATTTGAGAGAGAGAATGAGAGAGAGCACAAGCAGGGGAACAGCAGAGAGAGAGGGAGAAGCAGACTTCCTGCCAAGCAGTGAGCCCAAGGTGAGACTCCACCCCAGGATCCTGAGATTATGACCTGAGCTGAAGGTAGCCACTTTACTGACTAAGCCACCCAGGGGTCCCAATATTGCATATATTTTTAAAATACTTTAGAAGAATACCATAGATAGCAAAGTAGCCACTGATTTACTTTAAGGAAATGCTAAGTTTTACAAAAGAAATGGCATTGTTAACACATATACCAGGATTTTCTTTTTTTTTTTCCTTTTCCCTTCAGAAATCTGGAAGGGTAACATACCAGAAATGCTGCAGAAATGCCAACATCTTGCTTATGATTGGATGTAGAACTCTCTGTTGCATTCACATTTAAACGATTGGCCCAGAATTCCTCAGCACTGATCACTTGACTCACAACAAGGTCTTTATAAAGCTGAAACAAAACAGGATCTTCTTGCAGCATTCTGGTGATAGAATATATTGAATATATTGAACTTCTAGAATAAAACGCTATTTATGTAACACTTTAAAAAGACCTTAAGAACATGAAACCCTGAAACACTCAACCTTCATTTTATGAGGCTGGAGCAGCAGTGGTCATTTAGTTCATTTGTTAGTAATTAAAACAAAAAACATTTTTGGAGGAACAAATGAAGATAAATGGAAGTCTGAAGAAGCAAAAACTAAACTCTTTGAGGGTACAGATTTGGTGTTATTCATCTATCTAGTGATAGCAAGATCACCATGTATTTGTACTGTACTGTATTCTTTTTCAAAAATGAAGATGAAAGGGGAGAGAGGAGGTATGGTTGAGATTTTCCAGCTACCAATTTCTCACTGATAAGCACTTGGAGACTTAAGCATGGATGGCCTGCAAGATACTGGTGATGGAATCATTTGTCTTATCAGAAACTCATTATTTTATATGCATTTTCAACTTTTTTACAATGTGATTTCTCTCAGGTTTCTCATTCACAAACACATTTCTAATGGTTTCATGTCATCTTTGTGACAGAGAACTGGGAGAAGGAATGAAAGAACCTTATCACCTTTGAGTCTCAGTTGTGCTCCCCATCAGATGTTAGCCTTGAGGCAGTTAAATTACTTAATGCAGCAAAAGGGATAAGAAATAACAAGCTATCACATGTCTTTATTCTTTTTCCCCTTCACCTGTTTTTCTCTTCCAGCTCTTTATTTGCTTTCCTCTTGAATTTGGGCAGCAGCTGCTGAAGAAGGTCTTTTACTGCATCTCGCTCTTTCACAGCTGTGCTTTCATTGGAAAAATGGAAGTTAGTTGTGTCCCCTGCATGCAACACCAGCTGAAGCTGAATTTTAGCTTTTCCTTCTGGACTGATTTTCTGGCCTAAAAAGAAGCATGAGACAAATTAGATGAGGACTCCCACACTGGAAACTGTCCTACAATAGGCTACTTCTCCTCCCAAGAAGATTCAGAATTCCTTTGGGCTTTAGCTGCCTCATTCCAATCTTAATGCTTTTGCAGAAATACTCTCTTCTCAAATAATCCCATATAATCAGAGCACAGTTTAACAACTGCACTGCTAATACTCTGTTTCCTTCTTCAGTATCCTCTTTGTGTGGCACTTTTCACCCACTGCCTCCACCTCAAGATACTGAAGGGCTTTTGTTTCCATTCAACCAGGGCAGATCTCTAAATAGCCAACTAGGAGTCCTGAACCCACCCTGAACATCTGACTCCAAAAAACATTATCATAAATTCAAAAAACTCCAAAACACACCCCATGCCTTACTCACTGCCAAGAAGAATACATAATTTTACATATGAGAGATGTGGTGTCACCACTTCAACCAAGTGATGAAACTTAGTCTCATCCAAAGTGGGTGTCACAACCTCACACTATGGGCTTTCTGATGGGATAGAATAGTAAGTAAACACCACCACCCATGTGTTGTTCTTGCTGTGAGGGTTTAATCTGAGTACAATCAAGCCTGTAGACGTGATTTTCAGTTTCTGAGAAATACAGGCCTACACAAATAAATTAATTAAAACCTTGAGACAAGCAAACAATCTGAATAGGATATGTGACAAGCCTATAAAGACTGAAGAGACTACAACTCCATCAGTGAAGTTAGACTGAATATAGTTAAAAAAAAAAATCACTACTACAGAAAACATTGGGACAACTAGGGAAATATAACAGTGTTCTGGATATTCTATGATTAAAAATTTCTTGGTGTGAAAATGTTACCGAACAAAGTGTATGCACACAGAATCTCAAGTGGGACATATCGTATAGGTATGCACTGTGCCATTCTTTTTTTTTTTTTTTTTAAGATTTTATTTGACAGACAGAGATTACAAGTAGGCAAGAGAGGCAGGCAGGGAGAGAGAGAAGGAAGCAGGCTCCCCATTGAGCAGAGAGCCGGATATGGGGCTCCATCCCAAGACCCTGGGATCATGACCTGAGCCGAAAGCAGAGGCTTTAACCCACTGAGCCACCCAGGCGCCCCTGCACTGTGCCATTCTTAAAATTTTTAACTTTGAAACTTTTCATAATAAGCTGAGGCTGGAAATGTCAAAAATACACCAACATAATGGAGAAATTGTACTTCTAAACTAGTGGGCCTCATGGCAATAGTAGAGCTTGTCTCTGTCAGAGGAAGAGAGAGAGATAGAGGGGCTTGGTCCCATGAAATGGGAGACTCTTGGAAGTGTAAAACAAGCTCCCTAGAGCTTACAACCCAAACCACCTACCTCCCAAACAAACTTTTTCAATAAAGATGCAGCTTCCAGACCAACAGCTTGGATAAAATATCTTAAAACCAAAACCAGCAATATAGGGCAATTTACACTGTCAGCCAGCCTACTCCGGTGTTCTGTTCTGTTTCTCCAAAACTATCACCCTTTTCTAGGCATCTTTTCTCAGTCATTGCTTTATCCTTGCTCCATCTTAGACTTTGCCTCTGAGGGCCTACTTCCTAAGTGGTTTTTTTTTGGTTTGTTTAAGATTTTATTTATTTGAAAGAGAAAAAGAGAGAACACATGTAGGGGGAGCAGCAGGCAGAGGGAGAGGGAGAAGCAGACTCCCTGCCGAGCAGGGAGCCCAATGTGGGGCTTGATCCCAGAACCCAGGATCACGATCTGAGCTGAAGGCAGCTTAACCGACTGAGCCACCCCAGTGCCCCCTTAAGTTTTTTAATTAGGTTACTTAACTGCTGATTTTCA
Organism: Mellivora capensis; assembly: GCA_004024625.1. Taxonomy (NCBI): domain Eukaryota; kingdom Metazoa; phylum Chordata; class Mammalia; order Carnivora; family Mustelidae; genus Mellivora; species Mellivora capensis. The sequence goes on along the minus strand of PISX010008106.1, from coordinate 19,407 downwards.
CCTTAGTAATTTACTACTGGTAACTTTCAGTGGATTCTTTCAGAAATGGGTATTATTTCAAATATTCAACTTAAAACAAAACCTGATCTTGGGCAGATGTAGATTTGGGTCTGTGCTCTCATTCTCATAAACAGAAAAATTGTCGAGAAATAGGAAAAGCATATATTCTTTATTGTATGTTGTGGGTATCACAATGAGTGTGTGTTTTGCAGAGCTACAGGATCAGCTTCCTGTTTAAGAGAAATGCTAATAGAGGCAGTTCCTAATTTATGAGTTTCTTCTGGTACCAATTTTAGTTTGTAAGAATACTAGGAGGAACTTGGTGAGGTACTTTCCCACAGAATTTTGAAAGGCGGTAGTATTACCACAATAGTGGACAAAACACCAGCTAGCTTAGCATCATCACTATGATGAATTTTAAACAGTATTTCCTTTTGAAAGTTAAAAATCTGAGTTATTTCAGTGGAGACAGGAGAAAATCTTGGTCATTTCCAGCAGCAAGTAGAGGTAAGTTCTTAGGGCCACTGTTCACACACAAAGAACATTTACAAATTGAGCCCTTGAATGCGTAAGGTTGACTATTTTTTGAGGTGTCATGTTCCTTGAAATCTACACAGGATTTTATCTAGGGGAAGAATTTTATATCCAGGAAAATAAATGAATTTGCATTAATGGTTATAGTTCAGATACCACAGTTTGCTAAGGATACTCTCTGTATATCTCCTATCTATGTCCAATAAAAAAGTGAGTCTTAAATTAAAAAAAAAAAAAAATGAGTCTATCTTCTCAACAGATGGTGGCCACATAACCAAAGATTAATTAGACAACTTGCTTAAATGATACAATTTTATTAAAGGGCAATCTGCCATAATCCATCATTTTAACGCATTTAAATGCATAAACAATCTGAACCAGTAAATCTACCTCAGGATGTACCTCACACATACATCTTCACAAAGATACGAGCCCACAGAACTATATTGCAGTACTGTTTGCATTAAAAGAATCGTGGAAACTTCCTAACTGTCCTTCAACAGAAAATTAATTAAATACATGACTGTATATCCACTTAGTGGACTATTATGCAACTCCTAAAAGAAGGTTCATGCGGAGATCTTTACATGACGTAGATTTACATACATAAAACTATACAAACTCCATTATTAATCACAGGTTACAGAATGACATATATTCAGGGAACCCACTTTATATTTACTTCAATATGGTTGATTTTTTGGGAAACTATAATAAAAAACCCCACAAAGACGGTATGAGCAATCTTTTTATAAAATGACTAACAAATCTTCCATCAGACCTCAGTATAGCTGACTTACATTTAATATCTGCATACATATGGCTGATTGTAAATCTATCTTTGCCTTCAGGTGCCCAAGCGATTCTTTCTGCCATGAGGTATAAAGCTCCATCCTGCTTCTTCTGACGCACCTTCTTCACAATCAGCAAAACTTCTTCAGATGAAGTTGCCATGATGCCTAGAAAGTGCTAACCGAGACAAAAGATTTCACATCTCAATTAAGATTAGATCTGTTGACTTCTGAAGTCCTTTCCAAATCTAAACCTAAACTAATAATGAGGAGGGAAAAAGTCCCCGATTGAAACTTGAAGATAAGGTTGTATGGCATTATTCATTAAAATCAAATTTAACCACTAATATCACTCACAGGTGTGAATTTACACAACACAGTTTATGACACTTGGAAGTTCTTAAACCATTTCTACATATTCTATTCAGACTATTCTTTTTTTATAGAATTTTGTAGATTTTTATTTTTTAAAATTTTTTGGAAGATTTTATTTATTTATTTGACAGACAGAGATCACAAGTAGGCAGAGAGGCAGGCAGAGAGAAAGAGAGAGAGAGAGGAAGAAGCAGACTCTGTGCGGAGCAGAGAGCCCGATGCGGGGCTCGATCCCAGGACCCCGGGATCATGACCTGAGCCGAAGGCAGAGGCTTTAACTCACTGAGCCACCCAGGCGCCCCATTCAGACTATTTTCTATTTTACTTTTAGTTCCCCCATAATATATCCTAAGTTTTAAATGTATGATTTGACTACAGATATGCTGGTCTTTTATCTAATCTACATCTAGAATTAGAACCCTACTGAACGTTTAGTTCAATTTTGTTTCAGCTGAAACAACTAAGTGCTACAGGATTTGTGTGATCTTCCCAGAACCACTCTCAGAGCTGAAAGCACACCCACATTTCCTGATTCCTGGTCTAAGTTTCTTCCTGCGTGCTTTAAAACAAAATTTTTAACCCTTAACATTTCAGATGCTATTTCACCCATCTTTTAACAAGCAAATGTCTTCAACTGTTCTCCAGGCTTGGACTGAAAATTCACTTGTGTATAGCTAATTAATTACCTAGGAAACAGCTTTTAATCTCCCTACCTCTACCCCTTCCTTCCCAGTCCTGGGAATCCTAAAGATTCAAACCCAAATCCTAGAGGCTTGAGTGTGGCTATCTGGAATATGAGGCTGGAAAGGAATGTGAGGCTTTATAGGCTTAACAGGAAAGAAGCCATGATCGATGGATGTCTCTCATGGGCTGGGATGGGGAAAGTGATAGCACAAATGCCCCATAAATGTCATTTCTGGTGAAGTTATGACTTTAAGTTTTAATTTCCAAAGAAATAATTTAAAGTTACTTCTTCAGGGATAGCTTAAAATACAATTTTAGAGAAATTAATGTATCTAGATCTAAAAATTAAATTTGTCATGAGCAAACAAGTGAAACTTTAAAGAAACCCTTTTCCTGGAAGTCAAAACAATTAGGAACAATGAAATACTGAATCTGCCATTAGTTATTCAAATAATTGAGGAACACTTCTATTTGGACATAGTGGGAAAGTAAGCATCAGGAAGAGTGGCCTGCTTTAAAGAAAAAAGGAAAAAAAATAATGGAAATCACCAATTCTTCCATTACCTCTTAGGATCAATGAAAAATATGACTGGATTAAAAACACTTTAATTGTAGTTGACACATGATATTACATTAGTTTCACACATATGTATAATATAGTAATCTGACAAGTTATGCCCACAACTGTAGCTACAATCAAAAAATTCACTCAAGCGGTAATTTAGAAATAAAAAATACAAGTGAAAAGTGAAATCTTAATTTCTCTGAAGTTAATTTTCTGAATTTTGAGTAGCCAAATATTACCAGGCTACTCTACCTGAGGAATAGAAAGAAAAAGGGTCAATGTGAATACCTACCATTCAATAAATTTGTTCTGATCCAACAAGTTTAGGGTTATCCAAAGATGAATGTGTGACAATAATGATTTCTGCTTTTTTTTTTTTTTTAAGATTTTATTTATTTACTTGACAGAGATCACAAGTAGGCAGAGAGGCAGGCAGAGAGAGGGGGGGAAGCAGGCTCTCCACTGAGCAGAGAGCCCGACGCGGGGCTCGATACCAGGACCCTGGGATCATGACCTGAGCCAAAGGCAGAGGCTTAACCCACTGAACCACCCAGGTGCCCCATGATTTCTGCTTTTAAAGAGCTTCCAGTTAGCGAGTAAGATATATATCAATTTATACAAATTAGAATGTGTGAAGTTCCTAAAGGGAGATTTAAAAAAATGTTCTGAATTAGGACTCAGAGGCCCTTTCCTCACAGAGGAGGTTTTGCCAAAGGTTTGTCATAGATTTTTTTTAGTGCAATTAAAAAAAATTCAGGCATAAAGATACAAATGTAGTGATCCAAAGGTACACGTGTACCCAAATGTTTATAGTAGCAATGTCCACAACAGTCAAACTATGGAAAGAACCTAGATGTCCATCAACAGATAAATGGATAAAGAAGATGTGGTATACACACACACACACACACACACACACAATGGAATACTGTGCAGCCATCAAAAGAAATGAAATCTTGCCATTTGCAACTATGTGGATGGAACTAGAGGGTATTATGCTGAACGTAATAAGTCAATCAAAGAAAGACAATTATCATATGATCTCACTGATATGAGGAAGTTGAGAGGCAACGTGGGGGGGTTTGGGAGTTAGGAAAGGAATAAATGAAACAAGATGGGATCGGGAGGGAGACAAACCATAAGAGACTCTTAATTTCACAAAACAAACTGTTGCCAGGGGAAGGCAGGTAGGGAGAGGGTGATTGGGTTATGGACACTGGCGAAGTGTCTATGTGCTATGGCGAGTGCTATGAAGTGTATAAACCTGGTGATTCACAGACCTGTACCCCTGGCGTGAATAATACATTATATGTTAATAAAAAATAAAAAATTTTATTTAAAAAATTTCAGGTATAATTATTAAATCACCAAATTTTGCGTACATTTTACGTGGTCTGTTTGATGTATTTTAACAATTGTATACATGCATGTACCTTTACTCAAAACAAGACAGAGAACATTTCTGCCACCCCCCAAAATTTTCTCATGTTCCTTTCCATTCAATTCTCTCTCCAACAACTATTTTCTGATTTCTATCACCACAGATTAGTTTCTGTCTCTTCTAAGTTTTCATATAAATGGAACCATGCACCATGTACTGTCTCTGACCTTTCACCTAAACTGTTTTTTGAAATGCACCACATTACTACATGTAAGTACTTTGTTCTTTCTTATACCTATGTTAATCATGAGTTGGGTCTTAAATAAGGATTTTGACAGAAAAGGAAATAGGCATTAGAGGCAAAGGGAATAGTTTGGGGCAAAGGCTTGAGATACTAGGAGTGATAAGTAGTCTGCTCTGGCTGTAGTATAAAGTTCATAATAAAGATCAATGCAGGGGCGCCTGAGTGACTCAGTGGGTTAAGCCTCTGCCTTCGGCTCAGGTCATGATCTCAGGGTCCTGTGATCGAGCCCCGAGCCCCGTGTGGGGCTCTCTGCTCAGCAGGGAGCCTGCTTCCCTTCCTCTCTCTCTGCCTACTTGTGATCTCTGTCTGTCAAATAAATAAATAAAATCTTAAAAAAAAAATCAGTGGGATATGGAATCAGATGGTTAAGACAGAGGTAGTGTAGACTGCTACCATACATGGTAGACTTTTTGAATAGGGCAGTAATTTGTATCTTAGGAAATTAATCTGTGGACAGTATGAGAGAGACTTAAGGTAAGGACTAGCAAGGGTCTGAACCTAGCTGGTGGCAGCAAGAATGAAGAAGGGACAAGGAGGAATACTGAGGAAGCAGGATGAACAGAAACTGCAAGCGCTGAAGGTGTCACAGCTGCTTGCTCACACCCCACTCCCAAGCCCTATTGACATGAGCACAGAATGAATTCTGAAAGGAAGAGCAGGTATGAAAGTGAAGACAAGGAATTCAGTTCCAGACACCAAGAATGTAAGGTGCTGTTAGTCATGCAGGTGCAGATAAATTTACTTGTTTTTCACTTGTCATTGAAAATACTTCCCCATGTTGATTCACAACATCCAGTTTGGGTATCTATAAAACATACATGACAAAGATTAACGTTCTTAATATATTAATACCCCCTTTTAACTGATTTACTTATATAATACCCTCTTAGATTTTGATTAGTTATTGCTGCTTAAGAAGTTTGAAAAACCACTGTTTTTAAAAGATTAATGACATGAAAAGTTACATTGTTATGTAAAGAAAGCAGGAAAAAAAAAGCATGTGGCTTGATTTCATATTATATTTTTAAAAATTTAATGTAACATCTAAAATGTACTCAATGCAAGGAGCCTGGCTGGCTCAGTTGGTAGAGCATGGAATTCTTGATCTCGGGGTCATGAGTTCAAGTCATGCAGAGCTTACATTAAAAGAAAAAAAAAAGTACTCAATGCTTACTAACATGTGCCAGGCACTGGGCTAAGTTCTTTATAGGTATTATCTCATTCAGTCCCCAGTTAACAATCCCGAGGTAGGTTCTATTATTAGTTGTAGTCTGCAGATAAAGGAAACTGGGTCTAAAAAAAATCAAGATGCTTTCCCAATGCATCAAGGAAGTAGCAGGTTTGAATCTGGGTCAGCCTGACCTTGGAGTTCCACCATGCTATTTTGCAAATATATGTAACTGGAGGGATATAAACCCAACTTCATAGCGGTTACCTACTGGTGATGGAATTACAGACAACTTGAATGTTCTTTTTGTTTTCTGGATTATCTATAATAAGTATTCTTTTTTCCTTTCTCAAAGATTTTATTTATTTACTGACAGAGCTCACAAGTAGGCAGAGAGGCAGGCAGAGAGAGAGGGGGAAGCAGGCTCCCCGCCGAGCAGAGAGCCCAATGCCGGGCTCGATCCCAGGACCTGGGATCATGACTTGAGCTGAAGGCAGAGACTTTAACCCACTGAGCCACCCAGGTGCCCCTATAATAAATACATATTTTATAATGAGAAAAATAGTTTTTAAGAAAGTCTTTCCAAGAGTTTATTCCCTATCAAACCAGAGGTTTATAAGGTAACATGGGAAAGTGTTAGGAGCGTTAGTGTAAGAAAACAATTGTTTGTTATTTTGAATATTTCTGTAATACATATCAATTGTTTCTTATTTACTTTAAAATTTAATGTATAAAGAAAATTTTATAACATTCATGGAACTATTTGATACTTTAATATTAGTTTTTATATTCATTACAATACACATTATAATAAGTTTTAAAAGTCTGTACTATCAGAAGTTATACTGTATACTATACAAACCACATTTTAAGAAACATGAATCAAAATCTGAAAGATAGGAGGGAAGCTTCATGGACAGGGGAAAGCAGACAACTGTAAGACAATTTTAAGTATGTCCATATATGGAGAAAAAGCAGTGAGCAAGGACAGCTAGCTGATAGAGTACGTCTCCAAATAACTGAGCTTATAGGCACAAATAAAAAGTGCTAGCTTTGGAAAAGAACAGAAAAAACTTTTTTGAGACAAGAAGGTAAGAAAGAAAAGATGAGTGAAGACAGAGAAACTGTAAAATGGAGAATAAATTGGGATGGAGAGAACCATTAGAGTCAGTCACTAGCATGTTCATATTCAAATATCACCATTCATATTAAAATGCATTTGGGGGGGGGCGCCTGGATGGCTCAGTGGGTTGAGCCTCTGCCTTCGGCTAAGGTCATGGTCTCAGGGTCCTGGGATTGAGCCCCACCTGGGGAGCTCTGCTCAGCGGGGAGCCTGCTTCCCTTCCTCTCTGCCTGCTGCTCTGCCTACTTGTGATCTCTCTCTGTTAAATAAATAAATAAAATCTTTAAAAAAATACATTTGGTGGGGTGTCTGGGTGGCTCAGTGGGTTAAAGCCTCTGCCTTCAGCTCAGGTCATGATCTCGGGGTCCTGGGATCGAGCCCCGCAGTGGGCTCTCTGCTCGGAGGGGAGCCTGCTGCTGCCTCTCTGCCTGGCCTACTTGTAATCTCTATCAAATAAATAAATAAAATCTTTTAAAAAATAAATAAAATAAAATAAAATACATTTGGGAAAACATTCAAAATAAATCAGAGATAAGTAATTGAACATTGGGATGACTAGCCAATTGTCTCACAGCTAACTTGCTTGGCAAATTTCCTTGGTCATTCGTAGCACCTCTGTTAATTGTACAAGACCGGTTTTAGAAAGTTTAATAAAACTGGTGGGGATATCCTACAATGTCTTCTGTGATTTCTAGATTTTTCTTGAAGATGATTCCTTCTCTCCTTGAGAGAAGCAAAAACTTCTTCCCAGTAAACCTCTGTAAGAGCCACAGAATATTTTATTTACGAAAAATATTGGTTAGCTCCATCTCAACAAATCAGCTTGAAGATCTAGCTTTACTTAAAAGATTATTTTTTTAGGGATACCTGGGTGGCTCAGTCGGTTAAGCCTCTCCCTTCGGCTCAGGTCATGATCCCAGAACTCTGGGATCAAGTCCCACATCTGGTTCCTTGCTCAGCGGGTAGCCTGCTTCTCTCTCTGCCTCTACCTGCCACTCTGCCTACTTGTGCTCTCTCCCTTTCTCTCGCTGACTTTAAAGATTTATCATTTATTTATTAGAGTGAGATCGTGCAGTGGGGGGAGGCGGGGGGCGGGGCAGAGCAGTAGAGGGGGAAGGACAGGGACAAACAGATTCTTCACTGAGCACAGAACGGGTCTCAATCCCAGGATCCGGAGATCATGACCTGAGCTGAAACCAAGACTTGGACACTCACTCAACTGAGCCACCCAGGTGCCCCTGCTAAAGATTATTTACTTAATGAAATTATCTGCCACAAGACTACTTTAAATAGCAAGATCCTCCAGTAAAGGGATTAATTCATTTGCAGTTAAATATTTGCCTGAAGTTAAATGTACATGCCTTGCTGAGCCTTTACACATTCTCCTCCTTTCTTATCAACTGGCTTTTAATCATTTTTTTGGTAGAGTACTAAGTTTCAAAATTACTAGACAAGACTTTCTGTTCTCTTGATAGCACTTATCACAACTATAATTAATTTCTAAAGTAATTCTTTTAATGCTTGTCTCCCCTGACAGACTACAAGCTTCATAAAGGGAAGAGGATGCATGTAATCACTGCAATACAGCACCCAGCCTCCTATTCGGCCTATATGAAGAGTCCAGTAAATATCTCTGATGTCTATTTAACGTCCTTCTTGTTAAAAGAACACTAGCTTGGGGGTGCCTGGGTGGCTTAAAGTGGGTTAAAGCCTCTGCCTTCGGCTCAGGTCATGATCCCAGGGTCCTGGGATCGAGCCCCGCATCGGGCTTTCTGCTCATTGGGGAGCCTGCTTCCTCCTCTCTCCCTCTGCCTACTTGAGATCTCTGTCAAATAAATAAATAAAATCTTAAAAAAAAAAAAAAAAAAAGAACACCAGCTTAGTAAGATATATAAGACACCTTTACACATATATCCTTGGCTAACCTCCAGGAAGCATTATAGCTCTTTACTCAGAGATCATAGTATCATTCCTCAGAGATCCCAATAACTGGCTTATAAGGAAAAAGGGATAGGAAGGATTTGAAACTGATCAACAGAAACCTTTAGATTACATCTCTTTCTAATGTGCAGAGATAAATGGGGCAGAAACAAGGACAACAGGTGAAATATAAACTCCATATCAGCCTCTAAAGGAGAATTATTATTAGAGAGAGCTGCTGTATTTGCCAGCATACAAAATGGAGATCTGGAATGCTGCTTGCTATGAGGCAATCCAAAAAAATTTTAACAATTCAGCATTACAGGGAACAAGACCTTGGAAGTATGTAAAAAGCGAACAAAATTTACCATTTTAATGAAAGTTACACACACAATGAAGCTATTAAGGGGAATAACTGATGTAGCAATTTTGAGATCAAGCACTTTTTCATTTTACAGCAGTGCAGGGAGAGGCAGGAGGAGGAAAATGCGACAGAGACCAAGACAGAATGAAATGTATGCTCATATTCACTAATAAATACTGCATGCCAACACGAGTACAATATCAAAATTAGAGAGCAATCAGTTGGTAATCAAAGTGGGGAAGGGAGAGATATTACTTATTAGGTGGATGCTTGATACTGCCACGTTGAAGACAGGCTAAGAGACAAAAGAGGAAGGGCAAAAGACACCTCTAGTAGCCATATCCAGAAGGTAGAAATAGTGGTCAAAATGCTAGGAAAGCTAAGTCTGATGTTAGGGGGGAAAACCCCCCAGCAGCACAGAAAGGCAAGGCTAAAAGGCGGAAAGATAAACCAACAGGCAGAAGATAAATGCCTCCATGAAGGAAGCCAATCATCTGGTTTATTAAACAGATTCCTCTCTGCACCAATCTTCCTAGTATTTTTAAAGAGCTCTCCCTGCATTTCCATGGCTAACTTACATTTGCACTACCCTATGTATATGATATCACCTAAGAGAAACTCACACTTTTAATCTGCTGCACTGCTAAATGTCAGCTGAGTGAAGGCAAAAAACCAGGTTTAATGGCCTCAAATTCTCTCTCCTTCCTTCCCAAATGAGGGATTTAGGTCTGCTAAAAGGTACAAAGTTCTCTCCAGAGCCCAGTCCTTCTGTAAGCCATAGCCCTGATATTGGAGATTATCTTTCCTTCTGGTGTGACTTCCCCATCTCATTTGCTGTAGTTTTGACTTTAAAAATCTATTTTAGGGTTGGCAATTTTGGTTTATTTACCAGAGCTCAGTTAAGTGGTTTTCAAACTCTTCCAAGAAGGAAAGCCGACTGGGTGGGGCTTAGCCATCCCAAATTCAATTCCACCATGGAATGCTGTTTTGTATACTGGAGTTCACAGTAAGAATTCATGAGGAGAAACTGTTCCACTCTTTCATGGAATTAATACTTACTTCAAGGTGTATTTCAAACCATTTAGTTTTTGTATGTTTTTTAAAATTCGGTCTTCTAATAGGCAAAAAGGGTAAGTTTTTATATCTCTCCCCGCCCCCCCCCCCCCCCCCCCCCCCCGCCCAAACGCCAAAATGGGCGTTTAAGAGTCAACTGAATATACTCCCTTAGTTAATTTTGTCTCTGAGAACATTGGGGAATTTATAAAAACAATTATACATTTCCATGGGTTGGTGATCTATTTTTCATCATTATAAGACAATCAGATTGGGAACAGACCAAAACTGGTCGAGTGGATCGGCACACGTGTTAAGAAGGTTTTAAGAAGCGGTAGGATTGACAGGTGAAGCAAAAGGTGTGCGGACACTACCGTGAAAGCTACAGAAACTGAAAAACTTAACAGCACATTTCCTAACGGAAAGGGATCCTCTGTCAGGCAGAGGCCTCCACGTCCTTCACTCTCCGGAGCCAAGTCTGATCCTGGCTTTCAGTAAATCTTCGAGTCCCTTGCTCTTAGTAATGGGGCAGACTTCCTACAAGCCAGCAGATTAGGGGTCGCCTATCCCCCGCTTCAGGACAATAGAGGGCTACCGAGATGCCAGGCTTAGGAGTCGGGGGGACGGCAATAGGGACACAGGGAAAAGGGGCAGAATCCACGCCGTCCTGCGGCCCCAGGGCCTGTCAGCTCCTCACTCACCCACCCACCCCCATTCTTCGGTCTAAACTTACCAGGTGGAAGCTACGGCCTTGGGCAGGGAATAAAGTAACTGGGCTGAGTCGGGTCGAGTTCCGCTGCGCTTCTTAGAGACGCTGCCCGGAAGACGCTGAAACCCAGTGGCCACCGCCGTCGCCACCGCCTCTGTTACTGGGGGGTCTCGCCTCCATCGCTGGCTGCGAGGACTCTGAGGGCACGTGACCGGAAGTACCAAGGCGGGCCTGCCGGGCACGTGACCCAGAGCGCGGCCGCCATGACACCTTCCGCTAGTTCCCTCCCTCCCCCGCCAGTTCCCGCCTGTTTCATTTCCTTTCGCGGGTCTCAAGCTGTGAAAAGTCCTGGGATCCTGGCTGGCTCACCCCTTTAGCCTAAACGTCCTCCGGTCCCCGTTGGCGCTGCGTCTTCTGCCGGCAGCAACCCGTGAACTGCAGGCCGCAGAGAGCGTAATTGCGACCGCGGCCGGAGGGGGAGGGACCACGCGCAAACAGGGGCGTAACCCGTCACGTGACAAGGAAGTACCGTTAATAGCGTTGTCCCCTCGTCCTCGGCGCTTGTGGATGACGTAAACCGGGGCCGGGAAGTGCGGAAAAGGAGAAAGACTCACAGGTGTCGCTCTTAGTTACTCTTGGAGTGTCTGTACCCCTTTTAGTTGCTCGGTGAGTGTCACGGCGGCTGGCCGTGAGAGAGGGTCTGATTCACTGAGAATTGGGGGCTGCCGGCCTGGAGATGAAGCGCGGCTGAGCGGTGCTGCTGTTCTGTCAACCTTGCTTTGGAAAAATTGGTTGCCGATGCTTCTCTCCTGGAGAAATTTGAATAGTATTAAAGATATCGCTGCCAGAAAGTTACTGGTTCCGTTAGAAAGTTTCTTGTGCGCAGGGACTGTGTGCAGCGGTGGGTACAAAGCATGCCGAATGCATGATGAATTTATGAGTGAGTCTCCATTTCTCTGAAGAGTTTCTCTGAGGAGTTCTCGGATTATTACTTCTTGGGTAGAACGATCCTGTTGTGGAATGGTGGAATCTCCTGTTACTCTTCGCATAGTATCTTTAATTTTTGCTTGCTTCCTTCTCTCTTCCTCCTCCTCCCACGTAGCTAGTGGGGGAAAGAGAACGCTGTTGTTTGCTTTTGATGTGTGAGCAGCAAACACTGGTCCATTGGTAGAGTAAGTATTAGGGTGATGAGAAAAACCTTTTTTTAATTCTGCTACTCGTTTATGTTATCATCAAGTTATGCGTGGAAATGGAAAGATGATTATTCGATTTGAACTCAGGAGAACTGGATTGTAGTCTCTGCTCTGGCTTAGCAGAGTTCTGTAACCTTGGGCAAGCCAACCCTTAAGATTGTTGCACTGACTGGTAAGCATTTATAGCCACCGTCTATTTGTTTAGGTTTTTTTTGCTAGGCTAGAGGTGTGCAGGCTTAACAAGTATTATTTAAACTCAGCTTTGCAGAAAGGGTTTTGTTAGATAGATGAAGGATCAAAAAAGAGTATCTATTAAACCATGGAGGCACCGAAAATTTAAACAATGAAAGAGAGACAAAAGATAATCTTGGTATAGTTGGAAAATGGTATAAAGTGGAAGATGAGGCTGGAAAAAGAAGTAAGGATGACATAATAGATTATGTAAGAAGGGGAGCCTTTGAAGATTTGAACAGAAATTTCTTTTTAAAAGTATGTATTTGGGGTGCCTGGGTAGCTCTGATGGTTAAGCGTCTTCCTGTGGCTCAGGACATGATCTTAGGGACTTAGGATCAAGCTCCACATCGGGCTCTCCACTCAGCGGCGAGTCTCTGCTTCTCCCTCTCCCTCTCCAATTGCTTTCCCGCTCTCAAATAAATAAAATCTTGGGAAAAAAAAGTGCTTAAAAAAGTGCTTATGGAAAATTACAAACAGACAAAAGTAGATACGATAATAAAATGAACCTCATGTACTCAGAACCGATCTTTAACAATCGTCAACGTTGTACTATTGTTTTTATAGAGAATTTAAATGTGAGTACTTTTTATATTCATTGTCACATTTGATTAATAGCAAATTTCAGGTTGAGCTCAGTTTTATTGTATATAAATACTAGGTAGGAAGATTATAGTCATTTTATGTGAAAATTTCTTTGGGTTTTAGTTGAGTCAAAAGTGTGACATGGCCACTTCAGAAACACATCAGATGGTATTTTAGGTTGTAATATAGAAACCTAGTGTCCAGATCCAGGAGGTTACTGTTTTTGTTCTATTCTGTATTATCCAACTACTTAAGGAGTATTATGTTCTGTTCTAGGTACCATATTTCCAGGCAAACCCTATCACCTGTGTAGAAGATTGACAAGAATAGAGAGGAATTTGGAAATTGTCATGCCAGAAATGATTGAAGAATTGGGAATGTTAAATTTTTATTTTATTTTATTTTTTTTTCAAAGATTTTATTTATTTATTTGTCAGAGAGAGAGGGAGAGAGAGCGAGCGAGCACAGGCAGACAGAGTGGCAGGCAGAGGCAGAGGGAGAAGCAGGCTCCCCGCCGAGCAAGGAGCCCGATGTGGGACTCGATCCCAGGACGCTGGGATCATGACCTGAGCCGAAGGCAGCCACTTAACCAACTGAGCCACCCAGGCGTCCCAGGAATGTTAAATTTTTAGAAGACCTAATAACACTTTACAGATACTGAAGGGTTATTTTGAAAGAAGTAAATTTGCTCTCTTAAACTGTAGAAGACACAATCAGAAATAATTAGTAAAAGCTCTAAGTAATAAGATTTAAATATTAAAGGGAGAAAATTAGCACAAAGAAGTACAAATCTGGAGATGGCTTACCACCATCACCCTGCAACTTTTCTTGAGAACTGACATTGCTTTTGCTGTTTCTTTTTCATTCTCATTTCCCATTAAATCCTTTTTTTCTTTTTAGAGAAACAGGAACTTACTAGGTTCTTTTTTGCCTCATTAAATTATAACTTGTAGGACACTGAGATCAAGGCCAAATGGCCTATCCACCTCAGAGATTAGGATAACAAACAGAAGAGATAGATACTGTGGGCTTGGTGTCATTCCTTTCTATCTTTAGGATTTTATACTAACTATGGTTTTGTTTTTTTTCTTGTATCTTCAGTACTTCTCATTCTAAAGACACTAAGCTACTACTTACAAATCGTTTGAGTCTTTCCTGCTCAGAAAGTAAAGAGAGGTTGGGGTGCCTGGGTGGCTCCGTTGGTTACATGTAGGACTCTTGATTTCTGCTCAGGTCACGACCTCAGGGGTTTTGGGGTCGTGCCCCACCTCCACTCACTCCTCACTCAGCAGGGGCTCTGCTCGAAGAGTCCCTCTGCCTCTTCCCACTTTCAAATTAGTCTTTAAAAAAAAAAGTCAAGGGACACCTGGGTGGCTCAGTTGGTTGGATGACTGCCTTCGGCTCAGGTCATGATCCCGGAGTCCTGGGATCAAGTCCCGCATTGGGCTTCCAGCTCCATGGGGAGTCTGCTTCTCCCTCTGACCTCCTCCCTCATGCTCTCTCTCACTGCCTCTCTCTCAAATAAATAAATAAAATCTTAAAAAAAAAAGTCAGGAAAAGTTCTATTCTACCAGATTTCTTGAATAATTGGAAGGCCTTATCTTTACTTCCTTATGGCTCAACATTTTTCTCAAGTCTTTGTTTTCTAGTGTGTGCCCACAGCACTTCACAGAAGTTGTGATTGCCTGACACCAAATCCTTCAGTTCCTTTCTGTTGCCTCTCAGAATTTCTTTAGGTTCCTTTGTCTGAAAGTCAAAAGCTTTTCATACCTTGTGCTGAATTACTCTTCTGTTTTTATCTTTCATTTCTCCATTTGTATCCTGTGTTTCAACCAAAGACTAAATGTATCTCCAAATGTATCCTCTGTATTTTTGCTTATTGCTGCCGTTTTCCTTTTCCTTCTGATAAAATTCTACTCAGCTCCAGTGCTATTCCCTTAGAAGTTTTCTGATTCCTTTGTGATTCTTCCGCCTCTAAATTCCAACATAACACTTTGCTTTTCTCTCCCTTTTGAGGGGTGTGTGCATGTGTGTGCATTTTCTCCCTATTTATAAAGTGACTGATTTCTGGAATTATTTGTCTTGTTCCCACCATTGTGCCTCATATTTACTAAGAACTCAATAAAATGAATGAGTGAAAAGAATGAGAGCTTTTTCACAGGTCAGGAATTCTCAGTTTGGGGGGGGGCATAAAGATTGTATTTATTTATTTTTAAAAAGATTTTATTAATTTGAGAGAGTGTGCAAAAGATTTATTTATTTATTGAAAGAGGAGGGAGGGACAGAGGGAGAAGGAGAAGTGGACTGCCTGCTGAGCAGGGAGCCCAACATGGGGTTTGATCCCAGGACCCCAGGATCCTGACCTGAGCTGAAAGCACACCCTTAACTGACTGAGCCACCCAAGCAGTCTGAAGGATTTATTTTTAGTTAATCTCTACACTCAGAGTGGGGTTCGAACTCACAGCCCTGAGATCAAGAGTCACATACTCCACTGGCTGAGCCAGCCACACACCCTGGAATTCTCAAATATTTTACGTATGGGACTACTAAAGATTTGGTTTTTTTTTTTGGAACTACTATTCGCCTCGCAGAGATCAAGCTGTGTTAAGAACATTATAACGAATAGGAAATAAAACTGTATTATGTCTATGTAATAAAAAAAAATCATAAGCTTATGTGTGTTTTGCTACTGGGAAGGATGCTTCCTGAAAGTTAGGATTTTGTTTTGTCCTGTTTTATTTCCTGGACCTAGAACAGTGCACAGGTGGGTGCTATTGTAACCTAACAAACTTTGAGCTCACTCCTGTGAGTCACAGGTAGAAACT
Organism: Mellivora capensis; assembly: GCA_004024625.1. Taxonomy (NCBI): domain Eukaryota; kingdom Metazoa; phylum Chordata; class Mammalia; order Carnivora; family Mustelidae; genus Mellivora; species Mellivora capensis. Next base: position 3,602 of record PISX010008106.1, on the reverse strand, counting down.
ACACGGGGTAGAGTTGTTGCACAAAAGGAAACTTTATTTGCAGCAAATAGGGAGATCATGGGGAATAACTTCCAAAGCTGTGACTCCCCAAGCAAGGATGAATGGGTTTCTTTTACTTAGGGTTAGGATGAATATTTAGAAGGGGAGCCATGTAATATGTAGAGGGTGGCATAAGGTCATGCGTGCTCCTTAAGGAAACGTGCTTATGCATACATTGTATGTTAACCATAAAGCAGGCTTGTGTTCCTCCGTGGGTGGAGATTTTAGTATTCTACTGAGGTAAAAGTAACTGTGGGTCACTCCCTGGGTCACTGCTTGGTTGCTCTGAAAAGGCCTGATTTCCGGAGTTAAGCTCAAACTGGCCCGGGCCGCCTGAGCAGATGGAGCTCCTGTCCAGGCAACGGTTACTGCTTGAGGGGTAGTTTCAGTTTCTTTCCATCACGGGAATTAGGCCCCTGGGGTTTTTTTGCTTGAGTTAAGAGATAAGCTAGATAACAGAACTTAAGGAAGAATGTGGGACAAAGGTCAGTGGGAAAAAGCCAGTGAGAAGTAAAGGTCAGGTCCTAGGGTCTAGCTGGTGACGCTATGTACACATTTGTACAATAAGTGAATGAGTAGATACATGTGGTTCTGGAAAAAAAAAGTATAAATAATTTAAAAACAAAAATAAATGGTTGTTTCTAAATTTTTCTGTACTGTTTGCTTTTCTTAATTTGGCATGTTACAAAAAACTTAGGAATGTTAAAATTAATGGATAAGAATTTTCTTGAATTTTACTTCTATTTTGGAAGTTGGTGCAGTTTAACAAAAATACACACTTGAGAGTTGCTGAACAGATAAACTTGCGTTAGTTTACAAAGTCTTCATTGGGTATTTAGCATTTGCTGTTTTGTATTCTTACTCCTATTCATTTGTGTTAGTTCTCTTATTAAAGCTCTTTTCTTTGAGTTTTTAATTCCCTGTACCTTACTTCCCACTTAGTAGATGCATTCATTCATTGAGCAGATACTTATGGAGCCCCTGATGGTTTGGAGAAAGAGATCCAGAAGTCTATTTCTTTGAAGCACTGTTAAATTGTTGGCTGGTGACTATTGAGTTTGCTAATAGGGTTTATAGTTTTGAAGCCTTTAGAGAACACTGCCTTTTAATGAGAGACTCTGAAAGGCAGAAGACTTACAGCTTGAGGTACAACCGAAGTTGCTCTTTTACCAAAGAGGAGCTTGACCAGTTTCCCTCTTAAATCCTACATTGCCTATCCTACCTACTCACACTGTGAGATAAATAGAGTGGGGTAGGATTAGGGAGGACCTTGACATTCTGGACTTGATTCTCTGGGAGTTTCAGAATCAGGCAATGATACAGTACAGGTGATGGTTCCATATAATATTATCTATGTGCTTTCTTTCCACTTAGATGCTAAGTACCTCCAGAGTAGGGATCCTTGTCCCTTTCTCCCTTTCTCATGATTCTCTTTGTTCTCCATATATCCATTATATGTATGCTGACTGAGCAAAGAGCTTCTTAAATTTTATTTTTGCAGGTTTTATTCAGGAGTACTTTGCCTGTCACTCAAGGTGGTTTCAACTTTCCAGCTAAATGACTTTTGTGCCAGTGATACCGGAGTCCTACAGCCATGTTCTTGCAGAGTTTGAGTCTCTGGATCCATTACTTTCAGCCCTGAGGCTGGACTCCAGTCGTCTAAAGGTGAATTTCTTGATCCTTATATCAGTTTCATGTTCATATTCATATATTTTGTGTGCTCTGTTATATATGCTCCCTGCCCTCTAGTTCTTTATGTTTACTGGAATCTTGGGTATTCTTCCCTGTGCTAGTAATATCTTACATACAAGTATCATGTTCTTAGCTCTTTTTTTTTTTTTTTTTAAAGATTTTATTTATTTGAGAGAGAGCATGTGTGCATGTGCGTGAGCACAAGCTGGGGCTGAGGCAGAGGAAGAGGGTGAAGCAGACTCCCCACTGAGCAGGGAGCCTGATGCTCGGCTCAGTACCAGGACCCTGGGACCATGACCTGAGCCAGAGGCAGACGCTTAACCGACTGAGACACCCAGGTGCCCCCATTAGCTCTTTCTAGATTTACTTTTGGAGCTATCATTTGAATTCTTTCCCATCCTTGAAAACCATGATATTGGTTGCTGAATTTTTTTTTCCTTTACAATAATCTTATTTTTTTCCCTCAGAAAATAATGTATGTGACTGAAAGTAAAATAGTATAGAGTATACCCTGTTGCATTTTAAGCAGTGTGAACCGTTGCAGTTATACTAAGTTCATTCCAAAAAAAAGGAGTTTGATGTACTCTCCATTTTAGGAAACAGAGCAAAAGCTATTAGCTCTGTGGGAAGAAGTATGTGTTCCCTTCAAACCCTGGGTTCTTCTGATAAACTCAGGAATGACATGGTGAAGAACAAAATTTCATAATCAGTTCCTAGGTAATTTCATTTTTATACTTATGCTCCCCCACCCAAGTACTTTCTCAGCTCTAAGCAAAAGAATACAGCACAATAGGCAAAGTGAAATAAGCAGCAATCATGAGGGTTGGTTTCAGTTAGACTTTTTAACCACAAGTTATGGGATGTCCTACTTGGTATAGCATGGCTTAACCAATAAGGGAGTTTATAACGCTGTTGGAAGTTAGTGTTTCTGCATTTAGTGTAGTGGCCCCAGGATATCACTGAGGTACCGGGCTCTCCCATCTTTCCTGTTCCACCATCATCCATATATTGGTTTTTAGTCACAGTTGCAAGATAGGTGTCCAGGCTCTAGTCTTGATGTTTCCATTAGCATCTCAAGCAGGAAAGATGGGGCCATGGGCAAAGACTCCCCCCCCGCCCCCGCACTGCCCCAGTTTATTAGTTTTTTTATTTTTAAATTTTATTACTATTTTTTTATGGTAAGTATACATTTTTGAAGCAGTTGTGTTTTTTTTTAAAGATTTTATTTATTTATTTGACAGAGAGATCACAAGCAAGCAGAGAGGCAGGCAGAGAGAGAGGAGGAAGCAGGCTTGCCACTGAGCAGAGAGCCTGACACAGGGCTCGATCCCAGGACCCTGAGATCTTGACCTGAGCTGAAGGCAGAGGCTTTAACCCACTGAGCCACCCAGGTGCCCCATAAAGCAGTTGTTTTTTTTTTTTTAAGATTTTATTTATTTGAGAGAGGGAGAGATAGTGAGAGAGAGCGCAGGAGCAGGGGAGAGAGGGGGAAGCAGGCTCCCTGTTGAACAGGGAACCTAATGTGGGGCTTGATCCCAGGACCCTGAGATCATGACCTGAGCCAAATGCAGACTCTTAACTGGCTGAGCCACCCAGGTGCCGGTTGATGAGTGTACTTTTAATTCTCATTCCCTATTTTCCCCATTCCCCCACCCAGCTCCCCTCTGGTAACCATCCTTTACCTCTTTGGTTAGGTTTATTCCCAGGTATCTTATGGTTCTTGGTGCTATAGTAAATGGAATCGATTCTCTAATTTCCCTTTCTGTATTTTCATTGTTAGTGTATAAGAAAGCCACTGATTTCTGTACATTGACTTTATACCCTGCCACGTTACTGAATTGCTGTATGAGTTCTAGTAGTTTGGGGGTGGA